>WOUH02015538.1:0-15605 GCA_009936405.2 Stevia rebaudiana
TGAATCCAAAATGCAGGGTGGAATCGACTGAGGATATGAAAGGGAATCGCCATTGTTTTAACAAAAGAAGCAGAGAAGCAGCGAAAAAAAAAAGCAGTCGGATATGGAGGAGAAGAAGCCGATACTGGTATATGTGTCCCCAAGAACCGCCCATTGGAGCCAATAGAAAAGTGTACTGGAGCTAAGCAGATACATATTAAGTCTGCTGATTTCACGAGGCCCAACCACAGAGTGCCACGTAGGTGTTACTGATTATCAAATTGTTATTAAGAGTAATGATGTTATGATTATGGTTTGATTAAAGAGTGAGGGTGAGTTGTAGATAATATTCCTTCTGTCCCACGGTGGATTCCATATTAATGGCTAATAATGCTGTCATTAAAACTGGGTTTCAAAAACATTGTTGAAATATTCTGAAAATTTTATTTTAAGGATAAATAGAATGACTCATTGGCTCATTAAAATTTATCATCGTTTTCTTAAAAAAAATATACTTCAAATTTTAACTATAATTATTATTAACTGGAACGTTAACATATCTACCTCTAATAAAGTAATTCAACTAATGCAACATGATATTTTCTTAATTTTCAAAAGTTTTTGATTATTTAAATTTTTTAGATTAATATTTTAAATTCTTTTATTTTTTTTATCTTAAATTATAAAATATATTTAAATTTTAAAATCATTTAAATTTCACCACACTATCAGAATTTGATAATCCTTGCCCTTGCCTTAGTTGAGTTTGTCGCCTTCTTCTTCCCTCCTTTGGTCAATTCCCAGAATTTTACAAGTATGAGGTGTTTGACACCTTTTGCCCACTAATTACAAGTTTTCACTTTTGACTATTTCAGTCCCCCAACTACTAGTTAGCAATTAACTAGTTAAAACATACCACTAACAACCAAACTAACTTAACCTCGTTAGTTCTAACAAATAATTATAATTTTTAATTACACATAACACATAACACATAACACACAACTTTCATTTAATAAACAACAAATACGCCTTATATACGCATTTACCCTAAAACGGATCCTTACATTTATGGGAGGTAATGAATTGTAGCCTCGTTTGAGGAAATTTATTCTGGGCCTTTGCTTTTAAAAAAACAAATGCAATTTTATAATCTCAAGAATTTTACTACATAAAACAATATAAAATTAAGATAAAATTACTGATTGTATCATTTAAATATATATCAAATTGCTCATATTACCCTTTGGCATTAATAATTACTAGTCGTGCCTTATTTCCAAAATTTTGCTCAGCTTATGTCTTTTCCACTAACAAATGTTAGGTTATTCTGTTAAATCATGATAAAACGACGAAAATACCCTTAATATTTTTTTAAATCATATTGTGCCCTCTCTCACACCCTACCACCACATTTCCCACTTGCCATTGTGTCCCCCCATCGCAACCCATCACCACCATCTATCTTTACCACAGAGAACTTCCACTAGGTTCCCTGATGAAAGATTTCACCATCCTCCATATAAGTTCCTGATCTCGATAAAAAATTTAGTTGCAGGAGCTCTACGTCGTACACCGTAACTACCACCATAACCATCACCGGCGCCGAAGCCCTACATCATACACCTGAACCTAGATCATCCTTCCAGATCTTCAAACATCATAAAGCCTTCTTTATTACCATCCATCTTCAATAATTCAAGATTTAATACCAAGTTCGACTTACTGACCGTAAACACACAATGCATAATCCAAATTGAACAAAAATGGTGTAGATTTCAGAAATTATCTTACCTCTTAATCACAAAAATCTTAAATGAGAAGGAATAGCAATCTGGAGTGATACAAGACGAACTTTGGCTTGAGTTATGGCAATTTGATGGGGATTGAATGCTCAATTCGACTGAATAGAGTATTTAAGAAACGAGAGGAAATTCTCATTTGAGAACCCTAGACGACGATGGTAAGTGGAGGTTAACTGAACCATCTATTAACATCATTGTCTTCTCATCTTCATCGGAAAACCTAGCTACCGCCGCCACCACTATTTGTGGGTAAATGAACAAACACCACCATCACCGTCTTATACAGGGGACGAACCACACCACTATGGAAGAACCCCAAACTCCCTCCTTCTCTGCCAATCTACCATTTAAACACCGAGTAGAACCATCGCATCATTCGTGTAGGTCACCGGGCTTAGGTGGGTCTCACCGAGAAGAAACCACACATTTTCCATAGTTGTTTCCTGAGGGTGCGGCAGATGACGGAGAGGCTTGCCGGAGATTCTGGTGAGGGCAAAGGAGATGGTGGGTGAGATATCATATATGTATTAGAGTTTTAACATGAAAGGTCCCTGCATCAATGCTAATTACATAAAAGGTCCCAAAGTTATTAAGGGTATTTTTGTCATTTTATCATGATTTAACTGAAAAACTTAACCTTTGTTAGCGGAAAGGACACAACTTGAACAAAATTTAAGAAATAAGGACACTCTTAATAATTATTAAAGACAAATTACAGTACCAACAATTTGATATATATTTAAAAGACACAATCAATAATTTTGTCTAAAATTAAACTATAATTACAATTTACAAGACTTAAGAAAGTTGTTATTAATTGAATAATTTTATAACTAGTTACAAATGTTTTATTGGATTATAATAAAACCAACTTTCACTTATTGGCTGAAAATACTCTTAACTAAGGAAATGTTCATTAACACTCACAACTTTCAACTTTTTGCTGACACTCACAAACTATTCATCAACAATCGATGAGAACATGGAGAGAGCAGCACAAATCCCGGAGCCAAAACAAAATTAACAACACACAAACTAGCAAAACCCATTTCAAATTCATAACACCCATATGAATGTAACCACCCATGGATTTAGTGTGCCTGTGAAATATTTAGAATTGTGTGTGTTTTGGTGAGTGTTGTGTCATTAACAAATAGGGGTTATAGGAATGACTCAAATCGTAAAATAGAAGGGGTATAATAGTCTATCTTTTTAAATTCAGTTAATGTAAAATTGGCATCCGTTAGTTTAGGGACTCAATTGACTGAAATCAGAGACTACAGAAACGAAGAGTGCAAATCAAATGCAATAAAGACTCACCGTCTCAGCTTTCTTAAACAACATGAACTCAACTTTCAGTTTACTTTTAATATAATATATGATTGATAATATACTATTTAATATCAATTAAAATCACGATAAAGTTAAAATCAAATAAAGGAATTTATGAAAAATGTAAGATTCGCATGTGATATTTATTGGTATGGTATGCTAGTTATAAAAGATATTTCCAACGTTAAGGAAGAGTGGAGGGGAAGAGTGGGTTTTTTTTGTTTTTTTTTTTATTTTTTATCACCTTACCCTTATATTTTTTACTTATTTCTCTCTCCATCACTCACCCATTATATATATTTTCCACCGCCAGTTCTCTCTCCTACGTGGCACTGACGCGTTATAACCCACCTTTTCTCCACGCCCTTACCACTACGCATGGTCTTATAAAATGCATACCGGAGAAAATTGCATGATCAAGAAGTCAACGTTCAACGCATGTTATTTTACGGTCACAACTTCAAAGTCTTCGAAGACTTATTTACTGAAAGTCTGAAATCAACGCAAGGGGACCTGTAAGACCCGTTGGCATGAAAAATTATTGTCACGTAAGTATATCTTGATTACCTTTTTATTTAACGGCAGCGGATCTCAGCGTTATCTTGATTACTAAGTGAGTAGAAAATGGCTCAAATAGTTGTGAGGATCTTGATTACTAAGCGAGTAGAAAATGGCTCTAATAGTTCATGTGAGGCTGATAAATAATAAGATGCTCCAACGTAACTAATAAAACATTTTAAAAAATGTCACATGACATTTTCATACTTTTAGAGTTTTTTGATTATCTAAATTAATTAGATTAATATTTTGAATTCTTTTATACTTTTTATATTATCTTAAATTATAAAATAGATTTAAATTTTTATTATCTAATTAAGTATTTATTTTATATATTAAAAAAGGTAAATTACATTTTTTATCCATTAAGTTTTCAATACTTAACAGTTTCAGTCCACCGTTAACAAAAACGGTCTTTAACGTTTTAAGTATTATCAATTTTCATCCCTAATGTAATTCTTAAAATTTTTCATTCCCAAAGTTTCAAGTTTTAACATTTTTCGTCCCTAACGTGTCAAGTATTAACATTTATCGCCCTTAACGTTTCAGGTCTTAACAGTTTTCGTCTGTAACTTTTCAAGTCTTAACTGTTTTTTGTTAAAGGGTTTAATGACAAAAACTTTTAAGATTTAAAACGTTATAGACGAAAACCATTAAGGTGGAATAAAACTGTCTAAGTTCTGGAAATCTCAGACAAGAAAACCGCAATTACTCTATTTAAATTTTAAATTTGACATTTATTTAATTTGTATAATTATCAACTAAAATTAAGGAACATATATTAAAAAATTTCTGATGAATATATTTAAAATCTTAAAGAATAATTTATAGTCATAAAAGTGTCAAACATTTATTTTTTAAGTGTTCACAACATAGTAATTTATATATATGCAATAATTCAATGATAAAATTTCAAATGTTGATTATCTAACACAGGTTTTAAGCTAGTTTAATATATAATTAGGTGAAAAAGAAAACAAATAAAATAATAAAAAGGTTTACCATCACTTGGTATCGGGGTGATGTGCTAAGCACGAGGGTGATGCCACACGTAGGCCATCACGCCTTCCTTCGCAGTGATAACACATATTTAATAGAGATAATAGTTGTGAAACTGACCAGTAACGAAAACCGATTTGAACCACCACTTGTCTTTTAACCTTCTCTTTCTCTCACACCCATTTCCAACATATGATTTGGCTCTAATAAAAAAAAATTAACGACAAATTTACCTAATTCTACTTGTGAGCTACTCTATCTTAATATACCTTTGCATGGTTAACCTACTCCAAATTAATCTGCATCTACTTCAAGTAGTAAGATTTCTATGGTAGGCTCAGTGCAATCTGATCACGATGTTTGGTACAACCACTAGCTTGGTCAACCGATACGTTATATATTTATATTGGTGTTAGATTTTAGTCTCTCAAGAACATAAAAAAAAACATATTTGGTATTCTTGATAAGTGGTAATAGATATTAACTTTAGGTTCATTAATTTATACCAATATGGTTCCTTAATTAACCAATAATATTCCCATAAGCAGATGAATCATGAACGGACGGTTACAAATCTAATGGGCCATTGTTAAAAAAAAATAAAAAATCTAATGGGCTTCGACAAATAAACGGTCAACATGAACCAGCGGTTTATGTCAAGTATAAAATTTTGTTATTGGCAATCTGGGCCCTTATATTGATTTTATGTTTCTATTTTTTATTCTGGTGCCATTAGTCAATCAACGGGAAACATGCCAATTTTGAAAAACATGTAGGCGGTCTTCGTATATTCTAATTTTGAATTAAACGGGTAATATGCTTGACATTTTAATATTTATGCATATTTTAGTTTTTAATCAGTTCCTTGACTATTTTTTATTTTTATTTTTGAACGACCCTTGACTATTTGTTAGTATGCTTAGTTGTCCTTGTAAGTTTTTCATTATAAATCCCATAATAATTAATTACCTGACATTTTTGTTAATGCAAGACTCGACTGAATAAGTTAGTGTTTAGTTTATATATCATCGTACTATTTATCGGCTGATAAAATTTCGTGTTTTGTTATGCTCGTTGATACCATTACAACAAACAAAACTTCTTAACTTCGTCTATGTGTTTTTAATCATATATAAACCTGTTGTTTGCCCATAAACTTGGTGCATCCGTCCCTTTATCAAGTCATGATCTTTTTGTAGAAATTATCATAATCGTGAATATATTTAGTAGAATAACTGAATAAGCCGTGATACTATATGGCATTGATGTCACGTCATTACTCACGAGAAAGGAAAAGAATGAAAACTAAAATACGATAATTTGGTTATATTCATATACAAACATTACAAAATGATAAACTTACTGAAAGTCTAAAACAGTGTTTAGATGTGCTTACCAATTTACTATAATGATTTTAACAGATTCGTAGTCATCAATTTTGAGTATTAAACATAATTAATCATAATTAATAAATTCCAATGTTTTAAAAACCAGTTTTTAAATCATACTAGATTTAGCTCGAAAATGGTTATACCGGTTGAACCATGTTGTATCGGATGGTTCATACGCCTTGACTATTTAACATTTTTATTCTATAAACTACAAATTTAACTCAAAAAATTATCTAAAAGCACAAAATTTTATAAACAAAAATAATCCATAATTAAAAAATAACCCAAAAAAATACAAAGTACTAAATTCTACAACAAAGCTTAAATCAAGTGTATAATAGTTTTATGACATTGGAGTGTTGAATTCATCAACTTCACAATCGCCTAAAAGATAAAATTGAATACCTTGATCGACGATGGCAGACTGATAGAAGATTGTTTACATAAAAAGGATGGCAACTGATCGGCGATATAAGGCGACGTAGAGTTAATAATTTTGATTGGCAGGTTATAGAGGTTAAAGGCCCATCAGTTATGTTTTACATGAGAACCAAAACCGATTCACCTATATATACGGGTCGAACCGCCGGTTTAGTCTTTGAATGGAAGTACAAAAACCCGTGTGTTTCGTGGTGGCCAAAGGGTTAAAACCCGGTTAAACTGACCGCTTTAAACCGGTTTCTAAAACAAAGCTAAATTCACATTTATGCATTGTCAGAGCGGGAAAACTCAAAAAACATAGAGCAAATTATCAAAAAAAAAAAAAACTAAAGGGTGTATAATGATTAGGTTTATTAGTTGATTGTTTTATTGTTTAATTACGATTTTGGTTCTTTTTAGCATGCTAACTAAGCATGTTAACAAATCGAACCAATCGTGAATCGTTAGTTGAAAAGTTTATTAACTTAATAAGCAAATGAACATTGACAAAATTTTCTTTTCACAAAATGAACAAAAACACATGTCATATTCACTCATTTACATTGGTTTAAATCTTTATCTAGGTATATTGATCCCCATTTACATTTGTTTACATCCTTCACAATAATCTGTCATAAATACCAATTTGATGATAACTAGAAATCTAGAATTTAGTTTGGATTTTACTCTTTACTTTAAACAATATCCGTTTACATTTGTCTATATTTACTCTTTTATTATTGTGTATTTTTGTATTCGTTTATCTTTTTATGCTAGCTTGGAATATTAACCGATACATAAACACAACCACAAACACAAAACACACTTATATTATAAATAAACAAACACGAACCAAATAACTTTTTTTTTGAACGGCCGATTTAATAATCAAAAGAAAAAGGAGACCTATAGGTAGCTGAAAGCCCAAAAACAACAAAAATAAATTACAAGTTCAGATCTCTAATGTTAAAATTCTACCACCTCTCTCAAACAACTTTCTTATACATATATCTACTTTTAAACCATAAAAAGACTCTTATTTTATGTTTTGGATTTTGATAGTAACCGGGGTGTTCCTCTTGCTGAACACCTTTTCATTTCTCGCTTTCCAAATCCACCACATAGTAACGCACGCCACCGCTTTGATTAAATATTTCCATTTGCTAGAACCGCTTTGTTTTTTAATATGAGATAGAATTTTCCGACCCAAATCAAAAGAGATCGAAATTGGAATCTTCCGAACCAAATAATTGGTTTGTTTATTTTCATTGCTTTGTTTACATCCGGTAATAATAATATTCTAGAAAGTAGAAACCGATACAATACAAACCATGCAAATTATGACATAGTTAATAGTGTAGGGGCCATTACAATCAACCATTTTAGAAGTATTTAAACATTGGCGTTTGTAAACATGGGAAGACGAAGAGCGGCAATTTCGGGCACTATCTCTCTCTCGCTCATCTTCTCGCATTTTTCATGAACATTTTCGCTCTCCTGTTTTCTTCCCAAGAATACCTGCAACCCTAAAATCACACACATCACGATCGATTCATCTCTCTGTTTCTCCCTCTCTCTCTTCGAAGTTATGGCGGATCATAAGAGGAAGAAGAGAGGGAGAACCAAGCTTCTCACGTCTTGTTTCAGGCCATTTTCCGCCGACGAAAGACGGTTATTAAAAGAAAATTCAGATCTCCGGAGTATCGGAAACGGACGGTCAGGAAAACCGGTTTTGGTAGGGGTTAATGGTCGCGAAGAGAAGGATTTTATTCCGGATGTGAATCAGGTTAACGGTTGCGTCACCGGCAGCGGCGGTGATCGCTCCGTCGAACGATCTGGTCATCGTCGTAGCGTCTCTCGTATACTGGCCGTTTTGTTTGACTCTGTGATGGTTAGTTATTTAATTATTCATTTCCCAAGGCTAACCGCTTGAATTGTAGGCTTTTAATTTCTAGATTGGCGGATTAATTATTTCATTTTTTGCTTCATTTGCTGTTTGATTTGAATTCTGATGAATTTGATATGCGTTTTGTTATAATTTCTGTTGAAAATCGTTGAATCTTCATCTTCTAGATCTTTTGAATTGATACATATACTAATGATCTCTGTTTCAACCTACAGGTGAAGAAGATTAGTAGTTCTTCTAAGTCATCGATCACTTCAGACACGAACGAGCCATTTCAATTCATCGAGAGAATCGGCAAGCAATCGGATGACATTAATGCATGCGGTACAGAACCTGAATCGACAGACATGGAGGATTCATCTCGTCGTTCTTCGATTTTACTATCTTCTTCTTCCCGAACCACTAGTTCTTCAAACTCGAGCTCTTCCTCTTCGTCCATGAATTCCAATTCTCGATTGTTATCTTACCAAAAAACATCATCTCCAGTAGATTTACCCGATTCTAATCATCTGATTTTATCCAATTCGTCAACATTGCATAATCCAAACCTACTCAACTCCAGTTCTCGATCATGTATCGACCAAAAACTTTCATCTCAACCAGATTCAACCGATCCGAAACCAAAACTCAACAATTCTATTTCTCAATCATCATCACACCGTAAGGGATTATCACAATCGCATTCAGATTCAATCAATCTGCCTAATCCAATTTCATTCAACCCTGATAAGCTTAAATCCGCTTGCAACAACTGGAACATGCGTTGTTTCTTTTTTCTGTTAAGCCTCGTTGTGTTGATGACTTACGGAAGAATATACTCCATACTCTGCACATCATTTTGGTTCTACCTGGTGCCTTGTAGACGACTCAAACGAGTCAACTCAGCAACCAACACAGCAAGGTTTATGGACACCGAGTCGGATCAGTACAAGAAGAGAGTAATTATGGCTGGTTTGCTTGATCGGACACGTAATCCTCTACGGTAGGAAATACCGGCAGATTTTGTAGAAATGTACGTGCACGGATCTCTGTATAATTTATAAACTATATGTAATCATATTTCATAGTTAATTGTTATGGAAATGTTGACATTGGAGATAAGGATCAATCAACAAATCTGGTTACAATTACTACTTGATATGGATAAGTAGGTTTACAGTAAGAACGTTTAATTTTTCAGGTTTGTGTTATTATAGAAGCTTCTGGATTCGGTTAACACTTTATATTGATTTAAGTATTTTTGAAGAAACATATGTGTGTGTTTATATGCAAACATTGTTTTCAGTTTTTTAATACTAAATTATGTTGGTATCAACTTCGGTGGCTCTTTGTTAAAGCTTTAGCCTTTGATTTTGAAGTGTCTTAAAATGTTTTTTGAAACAGAGATAAGAGATTTAGTTTTGAATATTTGAAGATGCAATTATGATTAACTGATTTCAAGTGTCATTTGTTTATTGTTTTTTCGGTACGTACTTGATTATTTAATGGGTATTGCCCGATAGTTTCATTAGGTAGAGTCATAGTTCTCTAAACAGCAACTTACATATAGGTAAATTTATGTATGGTTTATATAAATTTATGTACATTTACAAAATCATATATTGAAGTATGCAATTAAGGAATCATATAAGGACAAATATAGAAAAAAAAATTCACAAATTTATCATCTATTGTTTTTAAGAAACTAGTTCTTTTGCTGAGTTCTAAAATTCTTCATGTGCAATATCTAATTACTATTGGTGTGTCCATTTTTTGACTACTACGATTGAAATCATAAATGTGGTTTTGAAAGTGATGTAACAATGTTGATACATTTGTGAAAGTGAATAACACATTTTTTGACTAATACGATTGAATCATAAATGTGGTTTTGAAAGTGACTAATACATTTTTTGACTATCGTGCAAGTGCCGCTTCAAGATCACGTTTAATCAGAGTATAAACATACTTATGTGATTATCTAACGCAATACATAAAAAGAAAGTATATATAAATTTCAATTTTGTTTAAGTGGCCTAAAAGTGATTTATAAAAACTCTTTTACTAACTCAAAAGAACTTTGATCGAATTTCTTTAGTGGCGTTGGAACCAGCTATTCAGCTCCTGCATTTTAAACCCTAAAGTTAAACACTAAAACCATAAGCCCCTTAATCTAAACATAACCTCAAAAGCCCTAAACGCTTAACCCTAGAACCTAGAGCTAAATTCAAACTTTAAAGCTAAATCCTAAAACTTAAATTCTAAACCTTAATAGCAAGTTTTAATGCTAATTTATAAAAAATAAGATGATAGGGTTCAACAAAACGGTTTTAGCATATCTTAAATGAGTTGAATAGAAGTTTGTTTTAATCGATTTAAGTCGTTTTAAAAATCATTTTTTGGCTACTTGAAAAAAATAGTTTTTATTTATAAGAATTGTTTATTGAGTTTCTCTACTTAATGTCTCTTTTTTTAAGAGAAGAAAATGTTTTACTTAACTAAAAGAAATTTGGTTCTCACTGCAAATTTACTTAAGTTAATAAGACAATGCAATATGTCTGAGTGAGTGGGAGTAAGTAAATGTACTAGGTATGCGTCAATTAAGAGAGATGACCACTCATTTAGCCACTCATTTGGTGAGAAAATGCCCAAGTGAATGTGTGTGAGTGACTAAAAAGTAAGAAATTAAGATGGTGTATCATGATTGGTAAAAAGATATGGTAATGTATTGTGATTGGTTGAAAAAAAAACACAAAACAAAAATTGAATAAGGGGCACCGGTGTGACCACACCATGATGTGGGGGCAACGCCCAAATTTTTTTAGAAAGAGGCGGTGTTGGGGCGTGAAATGCCACCCATCGATACATACTCACAACACATACCGCATGGTCTAATGTTGTTCAGAGCTAAAGAATTTTTTAGGTAATAAAGATTAAACTTTTTGTTAGTATGAGGTAATTATAAATAGGAAACTACTAAATAATAATTAAGTGATTATATTTGCATTTAAATCATTTAATTTAACTCACAAACATGTTTATATACATGAAACAATAACGAAACTTAAGTGCTTTATATAACTACAATTCTTTGCACGACGTATAATGATGAACGATCTAGTCGGAGAAACCCCATTTTTTGTCGGATTGAAGGTTTGTTCGGTGGTGTTGTCAATCGCTTACGTAGCGACAATGGTATAGACACTAAAGCTTTTATTAAACATTAACCGGAATAACAAACATAAAAAGAATTGTGAGGTAAATAATGCGGCCTGGTTTTCAGGTTAGGGTTTTGTTTTTAATAATATCGATCTTTCAGGAAAAAAAAATCACGAGGCGTAAACAATAAGATAGCTTCATCAATCCACAAAACCATAACAAAGAATTCAGGAAGGAGATCTATAAATTAAAATCAGGGAAGTTGAAACAAAATCATGGTCAACCATTTTTATATGAAAAAACCGCAAAAGGCTCACAAACGCAGACCGTCAAAGTTTCTTATCACATCGGGAATACTAAATATTCATTCAGTTATAGATATGTCATGTGATTTCAACTATAAAATGTGGAATCATGCAACTATCAGTAGAAATCATGAAAACCTAAATTTTTTATTTGAGTAAACTAGCTTACAAGCTTGTGTATTATACGAGTTTACATAATCAGCACTAATATTTATAAAATTTAAAGACAAAATTTGTTAAGACTTGAAACACTAAAAATGTTTTATGTTAAGGGTGGACTGAAACTGTCGAAGATAAACAACGCAATTTTTTTTAATATAAAATAAATACTTAATTAGATAATAACAAATTTAATTGATTTTAAAATATAAATCTATTTTAGAATTAAAGATAGAATAAAAAATATATAAAAAATCAAAAATTATGGTGTTGTCATATGACTTATTTTGTTCTTAACTTTTCTGTCCTTAAACCACTAATGGAACACAGTTAAGATTTGAACATTAGGTACGAAAATTGTTAAAACTTGAAACGTTAGGGATAAAATTTTTAAGACTTAAATATTATTGGCGAAAATTGTTAAGATTTGAAACATTATGGACGATTTTATTAAATGCGGACTGAAACTGTTAAACGTTGCAAACCTCATGGATGCAAAGTGTAATTTACTCTTTTAAATATATAAGACAAATATTTAATTATATAATAACAAAATTAATTGATTCTGAAATTTAAATATATTTTAAAGTTTAAGATAAATAAAAAATATATGAAAATTCAAATACTTGTGAAGTTGACATGTGACATTATTGTTAATCCTTTATTAGAGGTAGATTAGCTTATTGACCCATATACTACACGGATGTGTATTAAAAATAAATATTATTACGCAATCGTATATAAAAAAACAAATAAAGTAATTTTTTTAACAATTTTATAAAAATGAAAAAATAAAGTATGATTTAAAAATCTCTAAACATGTTTTTGTGTACAACATATCCTATTAAAAAAATTACTTTTTGCAATAGAGTAATAGAGAACGGTTAACGTACAAACGGGAAAAACTGTGTGAAGCGTAAGAAGGAACACGAATGCGCCACGTGTCATCTGATAAAGGGTAAGAACGTCAAAAAAATCATGCACCCAAATTTTTTTATATATTCACCGAACTAACTGGATAAACAATATGGACACTGACTATAAAAATACGGACTGGTAGTGTAAAAAATGCGGACTATGCCATTAGAAAAATGGACTGGTGTTATCCAGAAGGTTTTTGACTAACTTAAAGTTAGTGTTCGTGCGCATGAGATTCAAGGTATGCCTCAAATCCAATTCAGATTTCGAACTCAGTTCAGATTTCGAACTCAAACTGATATTCTAGACATCGAAGATTCTTTTTCTTCACACTTAAACACTCATCGATTTAGTTCTATTTCAAATAATAAGTGAGTGTACCGTAAAACAATCACTGCGTTGTAACTTAAGTTTCATATGCGCATAATTGGACAAAATTGATTTCACATGACGAAAAGCAAACAGTATGTAAAGAAGGGGTTTGGAGAAGGAACCTTGTCATGCGAAGCAAGAGTTGACGATGAAGGAAGGTGGACAGCCATGGTGGAGGATGAAGACGTATATGAATTGTGTGTTCGTTTCAGTTCAGAGATTGAAGGGTTAAAATACGGACCAAAGCTTAAGAAATACAGACTGAAGGGTTAAAAATACGGACTGTAGTTATAAAAAAATGGGCTGTTGTTTTCCACTTACATAATCTCATAGCAACTGAGTAAAAATGACGGACTAAAACAAAAAAATACGGACCACGTTAAAAGAATTGAAAAAAACCATATTGATATCATACTCAAATTAAAGATAATAAAATTCTCTATTTTATGGTATAATTTTTTTTTTAAATATTAAAGTATCTAAAAGTTATATAATTTATAAAACATTAGTGGAAGTTTAATTAATTTCTAGGAAAGTCAACATATGAGTTTTCCTTTTATGCCATTCCAGCCTTTATTTACGTTCTTTTTAATTATAAAGTGGGGACCAATACTTTATCTCGTTCTCTCTCTCTAAAACGCATGCTAGGGTTTTTAAAATGAAAGAGAGGATAGGATGAGTGTTTATATACTCTAGGGTTTTCATGTGTTCACTCACGTGTACGGACCAGTCTCGTGTCGCGTAAACGGTCACGAGAACTCACCACAAGTAAATTTTTTAGACCGAATGTTCCTTGGATAATATAAAGATTCGAAATGATATGTATTTTATTATATCCACTGCTATGGTGATTAATTCGTTAAAACACGTTAATAGCGCGTGTTCAAAGCGTTTGATTGATGTACACGTTCTCACGCACCAAAAATTATTTGATGCTACCTGTGATTCATAAAAATCGTAATAAATTATAAAATACTAATATTTGCTTTGATTCGTGCGTCGTGACGGTTAAACGGTTGAATCTGCCGATTACGCGTTAAACGCGATTTTACCGTTTCGTGCGCGCACTTTGCGTTTTGTCGTTCTGAGTGACTTTTTGTTCCTTTAATAATAATAATATTATTATTATTATAAATTGTTGTAGATAACTAAATCTTTCTATTTTGTTAGTTCCGGTTAGCAGCCGCCTAAACGATTAATCGTCCGTTTTTATTTGTAGGCTCTCATACTTCACATAGAGCGTTGCAAAATAAACCTGTTAACTTATATGGGCTTGTATGTCATGCATCATGGCTTAAATGAGCCTAACCTCTTATTGGGCCTTGCTTGATTAGTTCATTAGGCCAAAAGTCCATTATCGAAATTTGTCAAATGTTACAGTTAAGTTGTTTATAAAGTTCGAAATGTTTCATATACATGGTTTGCCATCCAGCTGAAGGAGGAGCTCTGTGGCGGATCCAATATGCTGAAATGCAAGGCATATGGTACTCTCCCTCTAATTCTACCATCACAAAATGACTACCCACATTCACAACTATAATCATTTGATGGTGATCAAACTCTTCCGGGCCTCTCCATAAAGGAAAGAAAGTTACACATCCTTGCATGCTTAGATAATGGAGGATCACACCAAACTTTTTGGCAATCAAGATACCAGTATCGGGCATAACCATCCAATGTTCTTGTGGTGTGGGCGAATTTAAGAATGACAACGAAGTATGTATTTCATCGATTCCACTAGTTAAAACTATTTCATAGGCATTGTATGCATTCAATAACTTGTCTAAAAATTGTTTGCTTAATATAGAGCCATTTTGTGATGGTAGAAGCAACACCAGTAATCTCAAGAAAAGGCAATACAAAATGTCTGATTTGTAGAAGCAACACCAACAATCTCAAGAAAAGGCAAATTATACTTGTTTGTCTTATATGTGGCATTCATCAAAACCACATTTGGAAATGCCTGCCACCGAGTTAACGATATTGGATGAACAAAGAACAAATCTTCCAACTCATTAGTAATGTCTTTCAGACGATACTCGAAAATGTACATAAGATTCTGCATCGGAGTTCTACGTCCTATGACGAGCATTGTATATGGTTTTTACTGAAGACACATTATTGTTATTTTGTTTCTTTAATGTTGTCAAAATATCACTAGGATTTACATTTAACCTTGTAATATCCAATGTTGGAGAAGGCGCTAGGCGCTAGGCAGTCGGCGAGGTACCGCCTAGGGATTAATCGGGATTAATCGGGATTAATCGGGACTAGGCGGATTGGACTTTTTTATGTAATTTTGTGAAAATTTTTAAATATACAC
>WOUH02015555.1:0-15603 GCA_009936405.2 Stevia rebaudiana
TAGTATGGAATATATGTTGAGAAAGCTAAGAAATTAACGAAAAATGAGTACTGCGTGTGTAATTTGTTGTTACCGCTGCATCGCGCGGGTATACTACTAGTATATATATATATATATAATGTGAAAAACTCACCAACTACTTTTGTAGTTGATACTCTTATTTTTGCATGTGTAACAGGTTAAGTGAAAATCTTGTGGTGTAAATCTAGGATGCATGGACTTAAATTAATAAAACGAATTTTATTTATGTTTAAATTATTTGTTTCAAAACAAATGTATTTGGAATATTATTCGTTTATTTGAATGAATTTAAATTTAATGTTGCTTGCATGTTAATATATTGTAACACTAGTGGCACGTGTGACGAACAATCGTATCACGCTCCGACGATTTCGCCATCGGTTGGGGTGTGACAGATTGGTATCAGAACCGTGTTTATATGGATCTAGGTTATTAGTACAAAGCCTAGACTATAAGCATACATCTTCTTATTAACATTTTTATCTATGTGCTATGTGTTACGAATCATTGATATGTTATACATGCTTTATAATACTATTTGATACCCCTTAGATATAAACGCCTTAACAATACGTATAATACTATTGCACACACCATTAATCCAGAGACTTTAGAAATTTCGATTCTTAACCCTAG
Organism: Stevia rebaudiana; assembly: GCA_009936405.2. Lineage (NCBI taxonomy): Eukaryota > Viridiplantae > Streptophyta > Magnoliopsida > Asterales > Asteraceae > Stevia > Stevia rebaudiana. Next base: position 658 of record WOUH02015555.1, read on the forward strand.
GATTTCTTTAGACTATCTAATTCTCAATAATTATTCGATTTTCAATATTTTTAAATCTAGTTAGAGTTAAGTTTTCCAGACGGACATGTAGAAACTGTAAGGGTGAATACCGATAGTTGGGCCTCATGTCTAGGATAGCTATTCGTATAAATCTCCGACATATTGTTAGACTAGTTAGCTTTCCTGGGGAATCCCACTGAGAATATTTCACTTATTAAGCGAAAGCATGTCACACCAAACAACTCATCAACTATAAAACTCTAATATGTCATTAGTATCTAACCCTAGATACTACTCCTCATTAATTTTAATCAATGTACAATAATTTCCGATTTAATTATGATTTAGTAACCAAAACACAATGATTTCATTACAACCTTAATCATGTTCCTATAAATTTTCATTTGTTGATCTTTCAAAATGACATGATTTAATAGGATTTTAAATGATTTTTTTACATTTTTACATTATCTCACTATGACTCATCATATGTTGACATTTCATGGTGATATAGTTAATGATTCATTTATACATTATTGACGCTATGTTTTTATTTAATTTACAAATTTTCATGATACATCAATTTCGTAACACCTATGAGTTACGATAATCAGTTAGCAATCGTAACCAAAGGGTGAACAATAATTCACACATATATTGTAGATGTCTGGTCACTTCGGTCGTAAGAAATGTGCCGCTAGCAGGGAACGAAAGATGGTTGCTTTAATCAGTCGAAAAGTGACAACCATAATGCAAACACACTCTAAAGAAACACCAACACGTTGCACCTACAAACACTTCAATTCGTGCAAGCCAATTCCTTATAATGGGAGTAACGGTGCTACTGGATTATGTCAATGGTTTGAGGCGATGGAAAGCACGTTTGTCAATAGAGAATGTCCCGATAAGTACAAGGTTTGCTATGCTACCAGTATCCTACTAGAAAGGGCGCTCACATGGTGGAATGGTGAAAAACGTACTCGTGGTGATGCAACCATAGCTGCCTTAACATGGGGACAACTCAAGGACATGATGACACAAGAATTCTTTCCGGCCAATGATCTTCAAACGCTTGAAGAGGAGTTTTGGAATCTCAAGCAAGATAGTGGTAATAGCCAACCTTATATACAACGCTTTTGACGAACTTAGCCTTTTGGTTCCGCATTTGGTCACTCCTCTATCCCAAGCAATAATGAAGTACATACGAGTGACACAGATGCCGATCCAGGATGCTGTGTGTGGAAGCAAACCCACAACCTTGGAGGATGTGATTCGTCTATCTTCTATCCTTACTGATAATCGCGTCAAACCGGTACCCTAACACGAATAGAGTTTAAGAAACTAGTAATCCTTTCCCCACTTGAACCCTCAAATGAGGATTTAAACCTAAAGGGCCATCATCATCATCATCTTTCAATAACAACAAGAGAAAAGCCAAAACTTATGCGGTCACTCAAGCCACACCTGTTCAACAAGTGGCACCAACGACTCAACCTTTCAAGAAGGTCTACAATGGAACTCTTCCCAAATGCAACAACTGCCACTTCCATCACCCGACCAATCAATCATGCCGACAATATTCCTCTTGCAATCGCATGGGTCACCTCTCAACATCCTGGCGCTTCACCCCAAATGATCTAGACCCGTATTGTTTTGTCTGTGGTTATCCTACCCATTTTGCACCTACATGCCCGAAACGAGCTATAAAAGTGTCGTGCCCAACAATCAAACCAATCGTGGAACACCAGGTCATGTCTTCATCATCACTGCTAATCAAGCCAAAACCACTAATGAATTGGTGAACGGTACATTTCTCGTTAATTGTCTTTATGCATCCATCTTATTTTACTCAGGGGCCGATAAGAGTTTTGTCTTTGTAGAATTTGAACCTTTACTTGCCATTGCAAGAACTAGAGTAGAAAAACCATTCTCTATTGAAGTAGATAATGGGAAAACAGTTAAGTTAGATTATAGTATTATGAACTGCATCTTGAACGTCAATAAATACAACTTCTCCATCAATATCATACCCATGCAATTGGGTAGCTTTGACCTCATAGCCTCATGGACTGGTTATCCAAAAAACGTGCTGAAATAATCTGTTTTGAAAAGTTCATACGCATCCCACTCTCGATGATCAAGAACTTCATATTTATGGAGAAAAACCTTCAAAGGGCCTAAAATGTTTGTCATGTACTAAAGCACAAAAATGTTTGCGCAAGAAATACGTGGCCTTCCTAGCTCACATTGTCGAGACCAAATCTGAGGAGAAGAAGCAAGAAGACATTCCCATTGTTCATTATTTTCCCGAGGTGTTTCCTGATGATGTCACAAGTCTATGTTAGGTTTCCTCTATGATATGGTGTCTTGCCCACAATTAACAGTTTCTTGTGCAAGCTTCATATTCATTAAGTCCATTTAATGATGGCAAAGTTCTAACCTCTCTTTTATCTTTGTTATTTACTTCATACAGATTTATGATTGCTGACCTTTTTGATAAAAGATCAAATCCATAATATATGTGGATGTATTGACAGGCTCAATACAGATGGCACATAATGGTCAAAATTCCTAAACCTTAAATCAGTTTAATTATAAGATAATAAATTGATATATATACATATGTCTTATGTTTAGGTGTTTAGTTATGCAGGATGTGCTAAGTATATGGCACTGGTGATGACCAAAATGGTGATGCTGACACAAGTGCTGGTTACTGATATACAATGGTGCTGCTGATGAGGAAGCATGGATTCTTAAAGAACAAAGTATACTTGGATGCTGACAAGTATAACTCTCCAATGCTGATGTTGATATGGTAACCGCTGACGCTCAAAACTCACCTGAATATATCCTAAGTGTCAAAATGCAGTCTGTGATGCTGACAACCAAAGTGGTGACTGATGATGACTAAATCCTTCTAAGTGACAGAAATGCAGTTGGTACTGCTGACAACCAATTTTGGTGACTGCTAACGACCAAATAGTTGCTGCTGATGAAGATTCAAGACTTAGATAGATTTCCTTTTTGTTTATTACTTGTAATGACATCAGTTATGACGTGTATAACTGATGTGACGTTTGTATTGTTATTTAGGCTAGCGCTAAACCGTTAGGGCAGTTAGTCAGGTTAAAAATGTGTCTATAAATAGACCTGTGATAGAATGTGTCTGTACGCTTATGATACGCTTTTACACGATTTCACGCACTTTCACACAGTACTGTAATTTCAGATCTGACAATTAATATAACTGCCTTTATTATTCAAATCATCTGTTCTTCATTGTGTTCTTATTAATTATGACTTGAATATTAAATCTGTTGGTTTTCTTATTTAGATTTCATCCAAAACTTGAATTGATTGCTTGTTTCCGCCTTGTAATCAATTGAAATCATGACTTATTGTTGAAAAGATCAGATCCAGATCTCGATCCTGACAACCAATAATGTAAAAAACATGGTAAAGGGACTGGTTTATAACTAAAAAAGCCCCAAATTATGTCTTCTTCTTCAATTGGATTATATAATAAAGCTCACAAAAAGCTTCTTATCAAATAAACACATCTTCCTACCTGTAAAATTCACGAGAATCAACCCATTATATGCAGGGATAAATGGTTTCCTTTTGTTATAAGACGGAAAAACATAAACTGTCAAAAATGAGGCTCAGATCTTATTAACAAACGGAACAAGAGGATTATCCGCCATGCCTGCAGATCTGGAGCTTGCAGATGGAACAAGAGGATCATCACATCCTCTTAAAGTTGTTTCAGAAACACAAGATAAAGATGATGATGATGACGAACGAACTAATCAGTTACACAGTAGGATTATAGGGTTGTATGAAAAAAGTGACGAGTTTGGATTCTTGTAAGGTCATTTCAGTAACCTCTCTTCCTCTCGTCGGCCTCATGGTGGGATTGTTGAATCTTGAACTTGTAAGCATTTCTTTAATTAGAGCATAAAATTAGCTAGTGGTGGGTTCTGTTGAAATTCGGTTTACCCCCAATTGATATCAGATCAACTAATTAGGGTTTCAAGAAAGCAATTAGGTTTTGCTCTCTTGTTCATCTAGTTAATTCCATAATTAAGTTGTTCTTGTTCATGGGTAATTGTTCTTACCCTTTATAACCAGCATACATTCATCGAACCGAAATTGATTTGTGATGAAAACCTAGCTTTTTTTCTTTATTCGATCAAAGCTCTTGAGTTCAGTTTACCCTTTTCTCAATGACTTCGTGTGTTTTCACGCTTGTTTTCATGTCCGATCGCGATCTCAATGTTCTCCTGATTCTTTCATGTTCACTTCTGTTTCGAATTGGTGACAATTCGGGTAGGTGATCAGATCGACACCGAGATCACTCAAACACAAACACGTGCGAAATCCGTGTTCATGCGTTTTGCAAATCAAAGAAACAACAAAGAATCAATATGAAGATGATGAAGATAAACACAAGATGATTAAGATCAACATGATTTCATTGATTGTATGTAATTACAATGATTGAAAAGCGATACAAACAATGAAATCTACTTTCCCTCTCTAGATTCTCTTTTAAGATTCTCTCACTTAATGTAAGAATGAAGTGTAGTGAGATGGAAAGTCTCACTACAAAGTCTTAAACTAACCTATTTATACTAGTAATTAGCATACAAACAAACATGCATGCCAAGCTAAACTAAACAACAAAATAAAATAAAATACATTTAATACTAAAACTATGTATTCTTTAATAACCGAAGCTCTTGATACACTCTTGCACCAACAAACTCCTCCTTAGCAACAACTCGGTTATGGTCTTTTGACCACGTCCAGACAAAAGCTTTAGCATCCGTAGATCTTCAATCTGTAATTAATCACCCGAGTTTATTACTAAATACATGAACTAACAAACTCCCCCTTAGTAATAACTCGGGGATTATGTTGCTTTCGATGCAAGCTTGAATCTACTTTTATCCATACCCTTTTTAATTTCGGAATCAACATAATTATCTCATTTTCATGAGATTGAAGTTTATTCTTGATTCCAAAATCCTACTTCAGATGATGCTTTCTCTTTTCACCATAACTGGGACCATAACTCTGATTGTCCCTAAACGGTTGAAAAGATCGAGTGAACGTTCCATGGGCTTCTTTTTTTTTTTATCATCATAATTTGTTGAATGAAATGCATATGATCGATTATTCATCTTAGGCTTGATTACACCATCATGCATGTAATCCTTGAAAGCCTTTTTCAGTAAGTCAATAATTTCGACCTTTTGTATCGATTTCTTTCTATTCTTTGACTTTCTTGATCTCCTTCTTGATTTCTTCTTCCTTTTCTGTTTCTGACACTCAATAGGTTTGGATTCTGAGTTGGATACTTCCACAGTATGAAAATCATCCTGATCAGTTAAAATTCTATTTTTAGGAACATTCTCAACTGATGGAGATTCTGTCATCACTGGAGTATCAATCTTTTCAGTATCTGTCCGCATTTCCTGGAGTTCAGATTTCAATTTCAACACTTCAAAATTATCTTTCAATCTAATATTCTCATCCTCCAACAATTCAAGCTCTTCACATCTTTGATTCAATCTCTGAATTCCAGCTTTTAATTCATAAACTTATCTTTTCTTTTCATCCTCTGAAATCCTGCTGCTTTTGTTCAACCAACTATTTTCTTTATTACATACAAAAAGAGCTCTCCAAAGATCCTTGGATTTTTTATGTTCCTTGAATCTCTGAAAAATATCTTTCGATAATACTGATTTAATTAAAGAATAAGCTTTATTCTCGAGCTCGTATTTATTCTTTTTATCAGAAGTCATCTGAGCCAGATTTTAATCCATTAAACAATGGATGAGCATACCCTTCAGTCATAGGAATTTTGAGCATCAGGTTTGTGGTTGAAATAAAATTTTCAAAACTTGCACACCACGATGAAATTTCCTCAAACGAATTTAGCATAAGAGTCATCCTTGAAAAATTTGAGAAAAGAATTTTTTTTTTTTTTTATTTCGATTAATTTCGAAATTATTTTTTGTTTTTTATTTTTTATTTAATTTCGAACTTAATTTCGAACTTAACCAGTAATTTCGAACTTAACCAACAAATTCGAACTTAGAGCAAAAAGTTTCTAAACTGAGCTAAAAAATTTCGAAACTGATCCAAAATTTCAAATTGATCAAAATTTTCGAACTTGAGTGATAATTTTGAAATTATACTTAAAAATTTTGAACTAAATTGATAATTTCGAATTATGAATCTGGCGTGAAAATTTTCAGACTCCGAAAATCACTAAAATGATCATAAAATCTTATTTTTGGGACTTAAAGCTCGGATTATATATCAATCTCTTCGTATTTGAAAGACGTACGATCTTAGCCAGTCAAAATGATAAAAAAACATCACGGATTTTTACTAGATTTCAAGAAAAACGTGGCTTCCATTGTTATCTTCATCAAGAACTTCAACAATCTTCAAATTTGATTGCAAGAACACGTGTAATCTCAGACCAAAAGCTCTGATACCACTTGTAGGTCCGTGAATCCATAGGAATCTCACTAAGATCAATATCATGATTACATGCGGAATACGTAAATTGATAATCGCGTATAACAATTAATCACACATGAATTGAGAACAAGAATAAGATGAAGAGAATGTAAGAATAAACTCTATAAGACTTGCTTTTTATTAACTGATTTGATATGAGAGTTACACTGATCAGAATAAAAAACGTCTATTGCAAATCAAAAAGGAAACTATTTATGCTAAATCAAATTCGAAATTTCGAATTTGATTAAATTCGAAATTGATTAATAAGTTCGAATATAATCGAACTTATTAATTAAATTCAAATTTAATTAGTTTCAAAATATTTCGAAATTGATTAACTTCGAAACAATTAAATTCGAACTTTATCAGTTTCGAACTATTTCAAAACTGTATAATCAATTTAACAATTTCGAAACTAAATTCGAAATTGCTTAAATGATCAATATTAAACCCAACTAAATAATTTAAATAAATTAACTTTCATTATATCAAAACAATTACATAAAAACCTATTTTAGAAACAAACACATGCGATCTTCTATAATCTTCGAGCACTTGATAACTTTCGGGTTCCAACACCCCGGGTTAAAATAATTTTTGTCTAAAAAATTTGGTAAATGTTACTAGTTGTTTGTGTGTTTAGTAAAGTTTTTGAAAACCAGAAAGTCAAGTTGCTCATTTGCATTCTTTAGCTTCTTCATTTGGGGCAAATCATAATTACGGATTTTGTAGTTTACAAATCACCCCCAACTATGTTTTTTACACTTTGGTCCTTTATCAAACATAATCATTCGAGTTAACAGGGGTATTTTAGATAGAAATTGTCTAAAATCCCTCATGCAACTGATACATGCACTTTCTAGAAATTGTTAATCATGCACTTTTTAATAAGACATGATCGATGATAGAAGTTATTGAAGATACTTATCAGTTTTAGATGCTATCCTTAAAGATATATATATTTTTACTACACGTATTTATTTGTTTGGTGCTTTTCACTCAATTTGTCTAGTATAAAAAATTAACCCATTGATAAAAAAAGTATTAAAGGATTAGTATAGCACACTCGCTTAAATTTTATAGGTTTTCGTTGAAATACTATGTCAAGGAGTGCGGAAATGTCAAAACAGTTGTTACCACGTGGAGTGCAGTATTACGCAGGGAATCTAAGTCTTTTTTTAGAGCAAATTTATCTACCAAAATCACATAAACTTACACTTGAAAGAATTTGAACCCTCACCACTTTTGTAGGAGCAAACACCATACTATTTGACCATTTGGTCATTGGTACAGGGAATCTAAGTCGTTTCGCTCAAACCAAACATCCCTCACGCAACTGATCAGGCGTCCATTTCGAGTGCATTTTATCGCAGTTTGAGAGTGCAATTTTGCTAATGTAACGCTTCTTTTTTTGTGAAACTTGAATTATCGTTATATGTGGCAATTAATACGAAGAATTTTTAGAATAAACATGCTTGATCATGAAACTAATTTATTTGTTTATCAACATTTTTTTCATTATTGAGGTTCATTATTTAAACTCAAAGTACCTTTGTGTAAGAAGATCCAAACTAAATTAGATGGTAACGTAATGTTATGATTGTTAAATAAATGTTAGGATTAAATAAGAATGCTTTTTATAGTAAAAAGAGCATGGAGGATTTTAAAATTCTCATAACTAACTCAAACGAACTTTGATTAAATTCATTTCAGCGGCGTTAGAACCGTCTCGTTGTACTTTACGATATTAGATTTTATGGTTTATCTTTTGGGTTTAACTTTTAGTGTTTAACTTTAGAGTTTAGCTTTAGGGTTTAGCTTTTAGGGTTTAGGTTTAGAGTTTAGCTTTAATTTAGGGTTTAGATTGTAGGGTTTACCTTTAAGGTTTAGCTTTAAGGGTTTAACTTTAGGGTTTAGCGTTATGATTTGGGGTTTAACTTTCAGACGTTTAGCTTTAAGGTTTAGATTTTAGGGTTTAGATTTAGGGTTTATCTTTTAGGGTTTAGGTTTAGGGCTTTAGCTTTAGGGTTTAGAATTTATCTTTCAGCTCATTGTGCCTTTTTGCTTACTGATGTGTCTTCCTGCTCATCATTGTTTTTTGGGATATAACCTTAGGGTTTACCTTTAGTTAGGATTTATGGTTTATGATATAGAATTTGACGAGCCGTTACAACATCGCTAAAATGAGTTCAAATGAAGTTCATTGAGCTGTATGATGAGTTCATGAAAATACATCTTACCATTTTACAAGAAGACTTCTTAACGTAAATCAATTTAATAAAACTCGGATATGAATCTCTCAATTTAATTAATTTCTTTAGCGATATCAAGTTAAACTATACGGTATGGAAGTGGCTCTGGGCGTGGGTGAGTGGGCTAACACCCTTACACCGCCCCACCATCCGTTTTTGCGGGTGTTACCAGCCACACCGTGGCTTGAGTCATGGGTGTTGCCTAAAGTTTTTTATTTTTTATTTTTTTTATTTTAACCAATCATATTTTTTCACATTTCCCTTCTACCAATCACAAAACACCACATCAACATCATACTTTTTACCAACTCAAGCTCCCACTTAACCCATGCATTTCCACCATTTCATTCATTCACTTTACTTACTATCTCTTATACGTGGCATGCTCACTAAAACCTTCACTCATCCGGACGCACCGTATAATCTTAGATCTCAGTATTTGTTAGTACTTAAATTGGGGTTGCTTGAATGACGTTAGTTGTCAATGGTCAAGGTACCGACCGAATTCAACTATTCAAATGGTCGGCGAATGTCGAGGGAGAAAGTCAACCCTTTATTAGTTTAGTTTTCTTCATTCAAATTTGATCCTTGTAATTTTGTTTTTTACTTTTTAAACAAGAAAATATATAAAACCGCTTTTAAACGAACTCTAACTTAATTTATTTTGTTTCCCAAGAGACAATATTTTTAGCGAGTGTGCTAGTTTACGTTGATGAACCTTGTACTTCACGGGCGTTACGAGTCTTTAGATTTAATAGTCATTCTCGTTCATGTGACTTAATGGCTTGTCACTTTCATCAAAACTTTTGTTAGTTTTCATCCAAGTAACTTACAATGCTAGATTTCTAGTTAAATTTACTGTGTAAATTAATGACTTGTTTCTAAAATATTAATTAGGAATTTAAATGGGAAAAATTATCTTTTCCATTTTTTGTTGGTGATTGTTAGTATTCTATTTTATTTTTGTTTTTTTAACATTTTTAAATCAGGTAACTTTTTTACTCCTTTATTTTTGTCTATTTCTTTAATGGTAAAGATCATACAAAAACCACTTTCTCATACGAGAATCAAAAAACTATCACTTAAGTGAAATTCAAACATTTTTTTATCGAAACGAATTGCACCATTGAATCACAAATTTTTCTCCTCTTTCAATCGAGTTTAACGAAGTTATATAAAAAAAATTTAATTTCAAAAGGTTGAGCTTTAAAGGTTTACTTTTAGGGTTTAGCTTTAAAGTTTAGGTTTTAGCTTTTAGGGTTAGTTTTTGAGGTTAGCTTTAGCTTTCATTGTTTACGGTCTAGCTTTTAGGTTTAGCTTTATGATGTAGCTTTTATAGTGTAGCTTTTAGGGTTAGATCTTAGTGTTTAGCTAAGGGTATGTGAAAACAAAATAGATTAATTACCTTCATAATGCATACGTGCACTATGAAACAATTTTTGTACGATTTTTTTTCTTTTTGTGGCTTCATTATACTCGTTTGTAAGAGGAAAATATTTGTAATTTGATGGTGTAATAACGTATGAACAAATGAGAAATATTGTAAGTTTATTTAAGTGTGTTTATCGAGTTTTCGCAAACGGGGATGTTCTCTCATGAACCATCCCCTTCTTTAATATTAGAGTTAAGTTCTTTTTTTGCTCCATGTAATTTGGTGCAAATAAGGATTTCGCTCCAAAATTTTCAAAATGAGTATTTTTCTTCTTTACATTTAGAATATGTCCCAATACGCTCCAATTAGTTAACACCGTCAGTTTTTTCTGTTAAATGAAAGGTGTTTTAGTCATTTAACTTAATAAGGACGGATTATGCCATTTATCAATCTTATCGAGGGGATACTAGCGTAATTAGCTATAAACAAGGGTGATTTATGTAGTCTTACCCCACCATCCATTAGATCACCATTGTCAATTCATCATTCATCATCATCATCATCCTCGTTCACCACCACCCCCACCACCTCTAGCTACCGGACTTCCACCACCATCATCTACGAGCTCCTTCCAGCACCATCACCAGCTCCTGCCATCCACTTACCTGTTCACCACCACCACCCACCATTCCATTCACCACCACCACCCATCGTTCCATTCACAACCCAATTCACAGTGTTTTGTTTAAAGACCGACACCACCACCGTCACCGCCAATCGAACTTGAAAATCAAATCAAACCCCCAACCAAACTGTTAGGATTAGATTTATCTAAAACGATTGATCTATACTAATTCATGTTAGATTAATAAAGAACAAACGCAATTTATAAGAAATTCTTTGATTCAAATCAAATGATTACAACTGATTACTATCTCTCCCTCTCGACTGATGCTTTCTCTCACAAAATCTATTTCTTAGCTTGACATATGTAGTTACTCTAACACGAGAAACTCCTATTTATAAGGAGTTGAACGTCATTCATGATGTCACATCATGAAAGTGACATTCAACAACATTTACGTTAACTACTGATGGCATATAATATACAACAACTGAGAATAAACAAAACAAGAACTGAAAAAGATAACTACTGACTATACTTAAGAGAACAACTGATACAGACATCAGTAGTTCAGTCTATAACTAACTATCATCAGTTCTTCTAATCTTCAGTTGTTGAGTCATCAGTTCTTGTATATTCAGTGCTTGCATCATCAGCAGTTAGAGATTTAATCAATAATTGTCAAGAGCTTTTCAGTAGTTCATCAAAATCAGTAGTTTTGATTCATCAGTTCTTTAATAATTCCAACACGAACCCCCAATCGAACTTGAAAATCCGTAATCCAGTACTTGCAATGGTCAGGATTATGATCTGCAATCCATTTCATGGTTCGGGACTGTAATCAATATCAATGTCAAAGAACTAGGCGTCTGGTTTGCCTAACAATGATGAAGACGCAGACGAATATGTGTCACTGTTGTTACACAGAAACATGGCATCGTCAATGTGGTGGCTATCATGTGTGGTTCAGTGGTAGTGAGGTTAGGTGTCGTTGTGGTGAAGATGAACTCACATGTGATGGCTATCGTGTCTGGTTTCATGTCTGCATATAGGTGGTAACCGGTGGTGCGATTGGTGGTGCAGATGAGCGCAGATGGGGATATGGGTTTTAATTTGGGCAAATATACATTTTACATAAATCACCCCTTCATTTTTATCGAATTGCTTCTTTAAAGAAAAAAAATACAATAGTTGTCCTTTTTAATAAAATGATTAAGGAACTCTTCATTTAATGAAACAAGTTAACGGAGTTAACATTTTTAGCTGATGGGGGACAAAATGTATATGTAAAGGAGTAAAATACTAATTTTGAAAAGTTTGAAACAAAATAGTTATTTTCACCAAACCACATGGAGCAAAAAAAAACCTAACTCTTAATATTACCTTTTTGCCTATTTTTATTTCCTTTTTTACTCTTATTATTTGTCTCTCTTCTTTTTACTCATCTTTTTTTACTTTTAAATTTTACGCATCATTTTTAAAAACTTTGTCCCTTTTTTGTTATTCGTCTTTTTAGTTTGGATTTGTGGTCACACAAGGTTAGACATGATTAGAAATGTGTTTTTTTGGGATAGGTAAGGGGTGGCTAATATAACGGATAAGATAATGGAAAATAGATCACGATGATTTGGGCATGTGAAGAGGAGGCAAAAGACAACCCCGGATTTAGCGTGGGAAACCCTCACTACAAAGGGGAGAAGGCGTAGAGACAAGACCAAACTGGCATGGAAGGAGCAGATTAAGGTTAAGATGTTTTCGAACAAAACTCAGATGTTGAATAACGGTATCTTAAAGACGTAGATTATGAGAACTTTACATTTTTATGCTTGTAATGTATTATTTACATGCACTTGCTCTGTAAAATTATGTGTTTTGTTATTAGGATCTAATGTTACTACATACGTTGTCACTTATCGTGTCAACTTTTTTCGTCTATACCAGTATCTTTTTTGATCTTAAATGATTGTATTTTGTTTGATTATAACTGTGTGTGCTTTTGTGTTTGTACCTGAGACAATAGTCTCTCCGAAAGAATGCTCTCTTCCGCCATAACAGAGGTAAGGTCTAGCTATATCTGTTGGGATTTCTTGTATACGATTTTTATAAAGTTTATTTTAAATCTCATTAATTTATCAAATCAGATTTGAGTTTGCGGAAGCCTGTGTTGGTTACAATAATTTTCGTATCAAAACAAATACCAAAACCAGGAATCTAGTTACATTTCGTTTAAACAATAAATCAAACACAACCATAGGGTGTTTAGAAATCGACCTTTACGGAGAACACCAATAAGACACGATGGATGCAGCAACTGTCTCCCTAGTGACTTCACCACGATTCGTCCAAAACTCACGATTTGTCCAAAACTCACGATTCGTCTCATGAAAGGTGAAACCGACAGCAGATTTGAAATTGGTACACTCCGATCTGACCAAATAGTTAAAAAAGATATAACGGTAAAAAAAAACATTACTATTTTATAAAGGTTGTTTACAAAACATACCTTCAAAATTGACTCTTTAAAAAAATGTGTACAAAAATTAAGATAATCATGTTTGAAAAGGTCAAATAAAAATAATTAAAAGAAGTTCAAAATAAAAAGAAGGGTAAATTTGTAAAAATGTAACCAAGTTTCTCAAGTGTTCTAATTAAGTTACCCAAAGTTTTTTTTTCCATTTAACGTCACTTATCTTTCATTAACTATTCCAATTATATGTAATTTTTTTAATAAAATTCAAATTTTTATAAATTGATTTAGGTAAATGAAACATAAATGAATATTTGTTATTAATTAATGAATATTTATTCTTAATGTAGCTTAAATTTTATAATTATGAGACTTTGTTGTTATTTTATTAACTTATTTTATTCACAATTACCTCAAAATTCAAGTTAAATGTAAAAAAAGTTTTCCCTTCTTTTAAATCAAGATTTATATATGTTTCATTTGCCGCAATCAATTTTAAAAAAGTTAAACAATCTCCTAAAAGTTAAATATATAGGATTGAAACACGTAATAAAAGTTAAGTGATTTTAAAGAGACAAAAAAACTTTAAGTGGTTTAATTTGAACAGTTGTCAAACTTTATTATATTTCTGTGGCATTTCCATAAAAAGAAAGGACATAGGATAAAGAAAACAAACCTTAGAAATTTTTTAGAAAATTAAACAATCCTTTTTAAAACATATTTTGAAAAAATAACTGGTTACATATATATTTATAAATAGAATTCATTTTAAAGGACCTTATAAAAAGATATTAGATTTTAAAGGACCTTAAAAAATGATAATAGAATAGTTAAAAATAAACAAACAAAAAATACACCTATTTTAGTAAATAAGTTTTTAACTATACCTAATTGATAATTACTTTTTCAATGGTAGGTTTTTCTGTTAGAGAAAACTACTTCAAAATGTAACGAAATTTTAGAACTATTCCAATTATTAGTTTTTATTTAATTTAGTCAGTCAACTTTGAAGCAATATATTGTGAACATTTTTTTTTTCTAACATAATAACTCAGTTTCAGCCTTTTATATATTGATAAGAAACACTACTACACTACCCAAATTGTATTTAATTGAATCAGATAATTATGGGTAACGAGTTGTATGCTGTTTATAAATTATTAACAAATTTTGAGAAAATATAAGTTTAGTTAAGTTAGGAGGATTAGAAATCCATAGTGATACTGTGAATACTGATAGTGGTTCTAATTTATTGATAATAAGACTACCTGGTATGCATTAGATTTTGGGCATAGGTGAGTGGGCTAACACCCCTACATCGCCCCCTCTTAAATTTTTTGGGTTTGCCCACCCAGCCATGGGTGGAGCAACGGAGTGATGTTAACCTTTTTTTTTCCTTTTTTTATAACCAATCACAATCTACCACATTACTCTCCTACCAGTCATAATACACCACCCCATTTTCATTGGTAGTAGCGTAAAATTCATGATTTTCGTTCGAAATTTTTTATGTATATAGGCCGGCCTCCCATCATTTTTTCCCAAAATTTTACGTGTAAATTATCGGCCCCTCACATTTGTTTTCTTAAAATTCTTATTATTTTATACATATTACAAAGTTGTAAATATATATAATCATGACTAAGAAAATAAAAATAAATAAATTAAAAGGGTTATAGGGGGTGTT
>WOUH02015574.1:0-15602 GCA_009936405.2 Stevia rebaudiana
ATATCTTGTTTTTTGATAATACAGTACATGTAAATCTAGTTATTTTTACAAATACAGTACATGTATATATAGTTTTTGTAATAGATTCTTTTGTACTACATCACCGTACTTATAAAAAAATAATATTGTATGAAAAAAGTTATTAATGTTTAAAGAAAGTAGGGGAAAAGTTAAAAAAAAAAGTCAATAAATGAGTTTTTACATTAATGTCATTTTTCTGAAATGGATGGTCAAGATTTGTTACTATTGATTTTAGTGAAGATCTTTTTCCTATTTGATATTTCCTCATAAAATATATTAAAGAGTTTTATTCGGTGTGTTATGTTTATCGACTTATGCCATAAATTATTTTAATATTTTATTGTGTTTGTTGTTGTAATAGGATACTTATTTTTAAAAGTTTTTTCGGTATAAGTAGGGTCAATTAGGTTATTTGTATTTAAAAGTTTTATTCGTATATTAATAAAAAAAGTCAAAAATGGTTACTTCAAAAAAGAATTTAAGTTATTGTTTATTTTTAAGTAAATTGTTAGTTTATCCATATGATTTAGGCACAATTGCCATTTGTATCAAAAAAGAACTTTTTCATTGTAGTGTCCCTCACATTTCAAGTTTTGTCATTTCAGTTCCTTTTACTCACTCCGTCAAAAACCCACTATTAACAGCAGGGGCATGTTTGTCATTTCATTATAAAGTTTGATTTTTTATCATTTTCATCCAAACTGATTTTTACCCAATTTGCCCACTTTTACCCTTATTTACCGCCTGTTACACTTAATTACCCCCCTTTACCTTGGATCCACCCAAAGTGAGTGTGTCTGCTCGACTGCAGGAGAACCCGTTATTGATAAAAAAAAAAAAAGTGCCCAAGCATTTAAACCATGCATGTGACGCTTGTTTAAGGCCGTAGAAAGCCTTGTTTAACTTGCAAACGTAGGTGGGAAAAGTTGGATTTGCTAATCCAGGTTATTCCATGAACACATTTTTAGTGAGATTGCCATGGAAACAGGGGTGAATCTTAGTGAAGCTCAGGCGGGCCGACCGCCCCTGCTTTGTTTTTCTCCAGAACTACGTATTTGATATCCGGTAATTCAATTTTTTTATATCTATAATCTCGCCCATGCCGTAAAAAAAATTAAGGTTAGTTTCGCTCCGGCTCCAAAACATATTTTCTTTATTAAAAAATATGTTTGGCAAAAAAACCCGAGGGTACTAAATACCGGATATTTATTTGGGTATTTGAGACTTTGGGCTTATAATTAAATACTCAATTCGAAACCCAAAACCCATAACCCATTACCTATATAAAAAACTGAGTCCAATATCCTATTACTTGTTTAATAATTAAAATAAAACAATAAAAATATTCTTAATTGTTAAAATTCAGAATCTATTATCGAGGAATTCAAAAATTGTAAAGGACGTCGAGCTGAGTTGTAGCTCTTAATCTCAGGTACACATCATTTCTATCGCATCTTTATGACATTATAAACAATTTAGTATTTTTTGTTAACAATGATTTTAGTTTTTATGTTTAAATGAAAATTGTAGTATTTGTTTTTTAATGAAAAATTATAGTTTTAGTGATGTTGCCCCGACCCGAACTGTTGACCCGAACCGTTGAATTGAAACGTATCGTTAGAAAATTCTTTTTACCTATAAACCTGCCCTTGTCTCAGTTTTTCCCAAGATTTGCCACTGCATGTAAAACGCATTATTCACGTCTAATTGATGTAGCTTCTAGTCACTGATCATAAGGACAATGCGCATGGTGGCCTTGACGACCAGACCAAACGTAAGAGAGTAATCGAAACCCGGTATCTAGCTATATCCCTGAGCCACAAGTCATGCTTTGTGGTTCCATCCGAGTGATACTTGATTCAAAAAATCCACTTACAATTGACCACATTGTGTTTGATTCATTGGTCGAGGGACTACTAGTGACCCATGTTTCATTATTATTTCAACCAAAATTCTAACCAACACAAAGATACAAATATATATTAAGTGTAGATGTACCCCACTTATGATATTATAAGTTAACCATCTAATAAAATAATACACAATCTAATTCAGTGGGAATTAAGTAGAAGAGTAGAATCTTTCGGTGGAGCAAAAGATAGCTGCTGGATATTATAACTTAACATTCTAATTAATCCCTTCCACCTGATATCATTATACATCACCAACTAATTAATATCAGTCAACACCTGTTCATAACCATCAGCTACTTAAAGGAACAATTGAGCAACTTCGAAGGCCAGTAAGTAGTCAAAGACCACTACAAATTTAAAATAATTATTATTTCACAAAAAATACTAAAAGACCCCAGAAGGAAGTGTAAACCGTTCAATCTATGATTTTCCCAGGATTGACCTAATATTATTATAATCTTAATTAATCTCCATTAGTTTGACATTTCTGGAATACAGTTACACCACCTAAATACTATAAATACTAAGGTTGTCATGAAGCCATTGCAACATCCATTGTGTGATTAAATTCTTTGAATTCTATCAAACTATTTACAGTTTCTTTTCAAAGCTTATATTAGTGTGATCATGGTCAACTTTCTATCATACACTTCAGTCATTCTTATTGTTATACTTGCTTGTCAGTCAATACTTGTAACCAAAGGACGACATCTGAAATCCATGAAGAAATCGCAAGAAGATTTGCATCACCTCAACGATCAAAAAGATGATCAACAAACAAAATTAATCAGTACATATCGACCCACAATGCCCGGTAAGAGCCCAGGTGCGGGCCATTCTTTTACAGAACATCGGGTTGATGATCAATCGGAAGCATTAGTTGATTTATCGCGTACTGATCCATCTAGTACCGAACATGGTCACAGTCCTGGTGCTGGTCATTCGATACATAATTAAATAGAAATGCAAGATGGTTAGATTTGTTATTTGTATGTGGTTTTATAGCTATTGTGAAGTTGCTTCTTTTATGCATAAACTAGCTTGTTTTTACTTTTTATTGTAATCGATCAGTTAAATTATTATCTGAAACGAATGGTAAAATGTATATATGTCGTCTTCTTTAAATGTCTTTAATTACATGCGGAATACAAAGAGAAAATGACAGAATAATTAAATGATAGTGTCTATATAGCTTGTTATATTGTTATTAAGACTTGGGGGTGTGAAATCATAAGATACTTCACTAAGTTGTATAATTTGATAAATATTTCAGTATTTCACAAAACTTAGATGATTGAAATTGATCATTCAGTTTCAAACAAACGATAAAAAGGTTATTAATTTCTCTATCAAATCAAAGAGAGATTATATGCGCATGCTTATTGGGAAATCATACGAGTGGGTTAAGAAAGGTATCTTTAAATATGCATTAATGTTCTTAGTTTTTCATTTTGAGCTACTATATATGATGACTCATTACAATTTGATCTAACCCGGTCACCTAATAGGAGCTTCTTGCTAGTTTTATAAATGGAATTTATTTGGTTGCTAAATTTTTTTTTAATATGAGCTAATTTAGTAATTAGAACATCGTGGTTTAGGGAAGTGAGGGATTGAGCTTGGGACCAATGTTTTAAAAACCCGTATTTTAATCATACCGGATTGAGTTAAAAAAATGGTTTAACCGGTTGAACCGGGTTGTGTCGGACGGTTCAACCGGCCTGACTAGTTAACCCTATAATTTTATTAACTACAACTTAAGCTCAAAAAAATAATATTAAAAATACATAATTTCATTAAAAACAACTAAAAATTTAATCCATAATTAAAAATACAGCCCAAAAACCAATTTAAAGTACTAAAATTCCTAACAAAGGTTAATAAAAAGTATATGATATATTTCGGACATTAGAGTGTTGGATGACTTAATCTCAGGATCACTTAAAATATGAAATTTACTATCACCGTTCGGTTCAAATCGGTTTTTAAAGCATTGTTCAGTAGGTTAATCGTATTTTAAATTTCAAAATTTTCATCCCGAGTCTTATCAACCGGTCGCCCATTGTTTTTTACCTTAGATACAAAACCGGTTTCCTGGTTGAACCGGGTTAATCCGGCGGTTCGACGAAAAAAAAAACCACTACAGAAAACCGTCTATTACCGTATCAGGTTTTTGAATAAAACACGGTTCAACCGGTTGAACCGGCCGGTTTAAACCGGTTTTTAAAACACTGCTTGGGACTGAAAAGTCACATGTTCAAATCCTGATCCCAACATATAGTTTTCTCAAGGTCATAACCTAAGTATGTGAGTTTTCTCTGAATTAGTGAGCTATAAGTGATGTCGTTGATGTACGACCTCCCTTCAAAAGATGAGCCATCATGGCTATTAAGGGCAGATAAGATTCATTAAGACATCTCTAACATATTACTATCCGTTATTGGAGATGTCACATTGACTTCAAAACTCCGAGACCAATCTCGTCAGCAAGAAAACTTTGTTTCGATATAAAAAAGACAGTTACAAAACTTTCTAGTTTCTTATCATCTTAGTCTAGCTTCGTTTAATCTACAACTCAAAATTAATTAATAAGACACAAATGTAAAGATCTTTTATAGTTTACAAATGCAAACAATTGAAACATCATACACAAGATTAGATAGGGTAAGTCAGGTGTCAAACCACGAATAGTATTGTGGAAAGTGTTAGTTTGTATTGAAATTTTTATATTTATATTATTGTCTGAAAAATAAATCTGATTGATTGAAGGTTGATTTTAATTTAGAATAACAATAATGAAAATAAAGTTGTAAGCAATTAATGTGAAAAGGTGAATCCTCCAAGATTTCGGTTTATAAGTGAATTAATAAGTTAGTTATCAAATTGGGAAAACCAATATAGACACAGTTGTGTTAGTAATATGATTGTGACAAACAATGACCAATTACTCAATGGCAAAACAATGGAAGATTATCACCAATTCATCAATTGAAAATTACCCCAAACCAATTCATAACCCAATATATCTTAATTAATAGAACTCTCAGGAATTGAAATGAAATTCTTAAGGTTTAAGTAAAAATAATTATTTACAATCATACAAACTAACAATTAGCAAAAAGCAGCGAATGCTTGGACTGCAAATCCCAAAATACAAGAGAAAGCAAAAATAATCATCCAACTTACAAAACCTTACACCCGGAGGAAATCCCAAAGAAATTAGCCACTCATCTAAATGAATTGATCTTCAAAACTAAGTTGGGATTGCATGATTTGTGAGTCTATGATGATTGGATGGCTTGGATTAATGGTGAAAACCCTTCGATTTTGGGGTTTCGGTTCGTCCTTTTGCGTTCTTGGTCAAACAAGAGTGAGAAAGATACCCCCAAAGACTTAATTTTTGGGTTTAATTGCAATTTCAGCGTCTCAGGGCCGTAGGATACGGCTCCAGCATAGGCTACGCTGGCCAGTTTCTGCCCATCAGATCCTGATTGCACATCCAGATTTTTAAAAACTTGTTTCTTCATAACTTTTACATTTCAACTCCGTTTTTGGTCCTGTAAAAACCTGAATTCTTGTAATTTCACCATGTTTCTTATTATTTCTTTCTTTTTCATTTCCAATCACTTTTATGTCGCCTTATTTGCATCCAATATACGCATTTAACTTGCAAAACACGAAATTCGCATAGTCATCTAATTTTAAGCATTTAGACACATAATCACACATGCACATTGACATTAAGCATATATAAAACACATTTCAAAGCCCATCCATCAATTTTTCATATAATTGACACAATCAATAAGGTAATTTTCAAATTTCATTTGTGTTATAAATGCTATATTCCGGTATTACTGTTTTTTGTATTATTTTTATTTCATATTTTTGAAATTTCTCTACAACCAAATATAGATAATGACTTTAATGGATAACACTATGTTTGACAATCTTGATGTAAATAGGAAAAACCATATAATTAAAATTCGTATAGTCAAATTATGAATGAAACCTGAAGTATACTTTAAAAGAAACATATGAAATAGATATTAATTCATGGACGAAGAGTTCTTGTAAAGTAAATAAATATTCGAGCAAAGAAGTGTTTAGAGATTTTAAATTGTATTTTATTTTTTTATTTTCATAAATGTTAAAAAAATTACTTTATTTTTATTTTTTTTAAATATAATTGCGTTGTAGTGTTTATTTTTAATACACATCTAACAGCTAGCTGATTATATATTAACTAAGGATTATGCATAGGAAAGGAAATTATATATTTTTCATGTTATTTTTTTCAGGAAAGGATTATGCATATGATCTAGATACAATCTCATTCTCTCAGTCCTCCATATGAAAAGGGCTGAGTGCGATATTAGCAAAGGCCACAAGCCCACGCCCTTCTAAGCAAACCCAGGGTAAAAAAAGAAAACAAGACACTCTTCATGTTTGTTTGAATCTTTTCTTTTTTGGGCTTTTTGAACAGCAAACAAAAGTAAATTACCACCAACAAACATCAAACAAGATTCTTTCAGTAAGTGGATGAAAACTTCGTGTCTTTAAATTTTATCACACATAGCAACCTCTAATAAGAAAAAGGTATATTTTTGTCATTGAATTAGAATAACTTTTAACTATTTTTTAGTGTCGTCTATGAGATTTTGAGTACCATGTGCGAGTACTAAAACTGAGTCTCTATGTATAAATTATTATTATTTTCACAGTTCAAAATAACTGGGTTAATACTTAATGAGTTTTTGAGGGTTCGTAGGCCTATTGGGGGTATAAACGAGTCAAGCCAAGCCGATCCCGAGCGGGTTAAGGCTCAAGCTCGACTCGTTTTGATATAAGGGGGCTCGAGCTCGGCTCATTTAGAATTTTTGTTTAAAAGCTCGAGCTCGGCTCGTAAGGAAATTTTCAAACCCGAGCTCAGCTTGGTTAGACTAATTTATTATTTAATTTATTATTATTTATTTTATTTATTTTTATAATTATACTTTTTATATTTAACATAATATATATGATTTAGGTATATAATATTATATATAGAAATAGTTTTTCTATATAAATATAGAGTTATTATATTAATGAAAATGATTTAAAGTAAAAGCTCGTTTAGGCTCATGAGTCGGCTCGAGGTCGACATCTGAAGCTCGAGCTCAGCTCGATAAGTAAATGAGCCATATTTCAGGGCTCGAGCTCATTTAGGCTTGGCTCGTTCGAGCTTTTTACTAATCTGATCTCGAGCTTTTCATGAGCGGGCTTGATTCATTTACATCCTAGGCCTACATATGTAATTTGTCATTGGGTTAAATTCTAAGAGTTATTAGATTGAATAAATCCAAACATATATATAAAATAAATTGACTGTAACTCGTATTTGTTTTTTATTAAGATAATTCTATATATTGATGTAATTTTATATCTTCAAATGGACCCCAAAAAATCGGGCTATGTGTCGTCGCACTTATCACGGCTTTCAAAGCCCCTGGTAATTGTTTTTCCGTTTAATTCTCTTTTCTTTTGCTATGCACCTCATCTCTTTATAATTAGATGATGTACTAGAATCTAGGGGTGTGCACGAATAAAAAAAACAACCCAAACCAACAATATAAATCGAAATAACCGAACCAAATAGAAACCGCCGGGTTTGGTCTAAATTTTTAAAAAAACCGATGGGTATGAGTGGATTTGAGTTTGCCGAAAAAAGAAAACCAAGAAAGTTGAATACAAATTTATTAATGTAAAACCTTGAAGGTATTATATATATGTATTGATTTTTATACTATATAATTTTTTATGTTTAGGCCCATAAAAGCAAAAGCTTTTATTCAAGAGATTGGACACATAAAAACTTATAATTAACATTTACTGAATTAGATTATTGTAATAAAAAGCCCAGAAATTTAATTAAAGTTAGCTCAGGTTTTCTTAAGCCTTAAATCTAAGACCCAAGTAAATAACTAAGAAAACCGACACCTTAGCCAAACCAAAAACCCAAAATCAAAACTAAAACCAAACCCAAACGGGTTTTAAAACTACAAAAACCAATATTTCGGTTTGCGGTTTGATTTCAGCCAAAAACCGATCGAACCCGACTTATGCACCCCTACTGGCTACTAGAATCATAATATATGTTAGTGTATATTATGTACTTTTTGTTTGTTAAAAGATACTACTATATAACTAAGCATATATCTAAGTCATCTTTTATACCATGTTTAGTACTCGGGTGATTGGGGCGTGATGCCTACCATTCCCTCCAAGTGATTGGGGCATGGGAGATGTATAGGTGAGTGGGTCACACATGACATGAATGCTTAAGATTTTTTTTTAACTTTAACTAATTAAAATATATCACGTTATCATTCTAACTTTTTTTTATCATATTCACCATCACCATCACTTAACCATTACTATCATTTTTCTCTCACACTCTTTTGTGTGACCCCTACGTATTAGACTTTCGCCCTCACCCGCATAATACACGTAGAAACTAGAATATAAAAATTGTTTGGTGATTTTTTCGGATATAAGTAAAATGTAGAGTATATGTAGCTTTCGGACAGCAAAGTAAGATCGTTTTTTACGTCCTAATATTTGACCAGTCGTGTTGTTCAACAAAAAAAAATAGGTAAAATGTAGAGTATATGTAGCTTTCGGACAACAAAGCAGGATCGTAATATTTTATTTGAAAACAAAGAAGAAAAAACCTACTCATCCAGAGACTTTCCTAGAAAGGCAAACTATACATATATTCTATTCTTAGAAAATATAATACTCTTCGCTGTCAACCACCTAAAAAGGCAGTATGGTTGGTCCGCAAAGATACTGTTGTCAAAACAAATATATTATATATATTAAAGGTCGTGCCTTGTAAAATAAAATGGAAGATGGTGGATATGTGATGTTTCCATAGGTAATTGAAATATTTTTACTGATAGCCAGATGATCGTTAATTTTATTTTCTAAGTTTCACTTATAATTTGAAGGCTTTAAACCAGTATTTTAATACTTAAGTATATAAAGAGATTAAAGCAAAAGTTTTGGAGGTAGAGGTGTACAAATTGTTTTTTTGCTTTCTAAAACTAGTTTCAGTTTGGATCAACAAAAGTGAAAACCGGTTATGGTGGAACAGTTTAATTTGGATTAATGACGTGTTTGGTTTTGTTTAAACGAGTTTCAAATTAAGTTGAATAAGGCAGGTTAGAAATCGATTATAAACCGACGGTTCAGATTCAACACTATTTGGTTCTTGACAGATGACAAACTGGTTACAATACTAGTTTTACTTCCACGGTCGGTTTGCCGGTTTCGGTTCAGGGAACCTATATGGTTTGTTACTTAATCGATTACAAACCGGTGGTTCAAATTCAACCCTATTGGTTCTTGGCAAAACCGATGGTTTAGATTCAACCCTATTTGGTTTTTGACAGGCCGGTTACAATACCAGTTCCACTTAAGGTCCATTGGCCGGTTCCGGATCAAGATTCAAGACCCATGTGGTTATAAATTAATAAATTACAAACCAATTGATGTTTCCAGATACGGTCTAATAAAAACTGCTAAATTAAACTAACTTAAATACTCTAGTTAAACTTTAGACTCTCCTAAACTAGACTATGACAAACAGGCAAGTGCACCTATTGAATGTAGTATAGCTCGAAAGAAGTCCTAATGGATCCCACAGGTGTCAACAAAAGGGAAACCCTAAAGAGCTAGCGTGTGAAATTACTGGTTGGTTAGATTACATTTTAGTTTGTCCAATAACACAAATGTACCCAAAAGACAGATTCATGTTTGGATTTTTGCGCTTATTTTTTAATAGAAATTGCTGAATATCAAAAGCTTATTACATGGAATCCCATTTTTTTAGAACGAGTTGAAGGAACTATCTCAATACACCCTAAGATGCAAGGGTAACCAAAGTACAACTGACAAGACACGAATTAACAAAGCTACTAGGAAATCTTAGGAAACCTCATTTCATTATGTTCACACTCAAACACCCCCCAACAACCAAGACTAACTGATTGCCTATTACCTCTCAGATATCTAGACAAGCAGAATATAAAGGTCCAAAGAATGACCAACAAAGCTCCTATGGATTACTACTTCTAGCAAAACCATGCACTAACCATAAACACACAGTAAACAATGTGATATGCGTCTATACATGAAAGACATTCACAAAGACAGACATGAAGCAGTCATCAGTATAGATCAGTCCTAAATATGCATATACATCTGATCAATTGCAAATAAGTCTTTAACATCCATGTTAATCCAATCAACGGTCTCCAAAAGCCAAAAACTCACCAAAACTCACAAACAATCATCCAAACCTAGGTAGCAAACAAAACCACCCGTAGTCATGTTCGAAATCAGAAAATTAACAAATGGATGGTGAAACATGAAGTCTAATTAACTAATTGAAGAACACAAGATTGAAACCGAAAAGATGTAATCCAACCCAAATCTCGACCCAATGCTTCAATCCTTGCTTCCAATTACCTTCCCCGCTTTAAAATCGCATCAAAACCGCAAGGACGACGTCTGGTAGTCGAACTCCTTTAACAGAACTCGTTGAATCGAATTTTAAATCACCTTCAGGGTCTTTCGCGTGTCGAGCATTTAGACCACCATTTGGTCTATGTGTGGTGCGAGTAACAAAATAGTCGGGATGTATTTCTGATTTTTGCGGTCCCCGCGTGTCGCTTCAAATGGTATTGCAATTACGCACGTGGCGCGAGTAGTTGAAATTCGAGATTTTTTATTTTTGCTCTCTCGACTTTGTGTACTCATTCTTCTTAGTTTAGCTCCATTTTCGCTCCTTTTGCACACGGACACCCGTAAAACATAAAAATACTATATATAAACGAAAATATACAAAACAACGAATTAAATGACTAAAAACGAAATAAGAACGCATCTATAAACATATGTGTTTTACGACACACCACCTTATTGGTTCATATTCAATCCTTTTTGTTTTTTGATAAACCAACTTTAATTTGTGTTAGTTTGTCGGTTCCAGTAGTTCAGTAATCAGGTTGCTTACACTTCCGCTTGAAGTGATTCTAACAATCACTTATTGAATCTACTTCTCCATCTTCAATGGTTAATAATAAACATCTTTGTAAATTACATGAAATATATATATTAGAATTTTATTACAGTCTACTTTATTCTTAATATAGAGAAAACATGAATAACAAACTAAAACCTATCCTATAAAACCAAATGGTTGATTTTGAATAGTTAATCTTGTTACGGAAGCGGTTAAAAGTTAAGGATTTAATTAATTAGTTTATATGAATGTTTACAAGATAGAAGTATAAATTTGAGTATATGGTTATATTTTATCTATCGGTTTGTTAAAGTCATATAAATTAGATTTCTATGTTAATTGTTTGATTTAATATTTAGCAAGGATAAATCCAAAGTTTATTTGGATTATCTCTTAAGAGTTTGATTTGGGTTAATGATAGAGTTAGATGAATCAAAATACGAGTTGGAAGCCTTATTTTGTAGGATTTAGAGTGATAACTATAATAATACAAGAATTAGTCGGGTCTTTTGCGATCAAGTTTGTCTTTTGGCCTTGATTGCTAACAAATGGTATCAGATGTAAGGTTAAATTAGTCGATTTGAGAGTCGGCTTTGAGAAAGAGTAGTTGTTCTTTGACTGCGGGGCTAAAGAAGAGAAGGTGACTGAAGAAAGTTTTTTTTTTTTTTTTATCAAACTAGGAAACAAGAAGGTTCATGGTATATAAAAATGGTAAAAAAAAATGTTATGTAGGTTAAGGTTAGAGTTAAGAAGGTAAACAAGAATGTTTCTTGGAAAGCAGGTTTGCCGGGTTCATTTTTTGCAAGAAGGTAAAAGGTACTTGAGAGCCGAATTTTAGAACAAATAGGATTCACTCCATGAATCAATATGAAAGAAAGAAAGAACGCGAGAAACAAAGAAAGGTTGACAAGAAAAGTAAAAAACGACGACGGATTTGATTAATTAGTTTATTAGAGCATTCACAGTAGCTTCTCCCAAAATAATGTGAGAGGAACCTGCATAATTTAGGGTGTGGTTGAGAGTGTTTGTGAGTAGAGGAGAGAGAAATATTTGGGGTTTTGTTTGTTTTTCCCCCAAAGTTAGGAAAAAATATAGAGATGGAGATTTTGGTGTAGGAGAGAGAAAATGTAATGATGTTATTTTAATAGTTTTTTAAAGTGGTTGTTAGTGAATGAAAGAGAAAGAGATAATGATAAAAGTATGAAAAAATATTATTTAATTGAAAAAAGTACAAATAAGGATGAAGAGGCTAACGTGAATGCTCTGACTCCGCATACTTATCACCCCATCTTTTCCCATCCAGTACACATACACTAACCATTTACCGTCACAGTCGATGAGGATTATGTTATGTTGGTAGTCGTACGATTTTCCCCTCGTGGTAGGCACCACTCCCTGACACACGTAGATAATACGTGGACAACAGAAACCAAAACTGCTCAATGGGTCCACTTCCAACGGCCAACAGAAACCATGTTTGTCTCACTAAAACAATTTTATTTCTAGTTTGTCACTATTCTTTATAAAAGTGGTCTTATTTATGGAAAATAAACATCTTATTTAGTCTGATCTGTTGAACGATTACTAAGGTGACATATTCTTTAGATCTTACAAGTATATTATTCACTAGGTTCAATCTTATGTCGTACGCCGATTTTAAAATGAGAATTATTGAATTTTATAATGATTAAAATGACATTTACCCATGACTTTTTTTTATGAGAAGTCATGGGTTGATGTAATTTGAGAGAAATGATGGATCATTTTTCAATGTGATCTTAAGTATCTGAGTCTTTGTTATTATTAAGAAACAAATGTAATATCATAATAGAAATAAAATTCATGATATAAAACAATATGAAATCAAATTGAGATTAAAATTTTCTATTTAAGAGATTGCTTTCAATTAAATATTTTTTTTATCAATAAAATCTGTGTTTCGTAAATAATGTTTTTATAATTATTATTAATTAGAAACAACCTATAACTAAAATTTCAATAAATTTAATTATTAATTTTAAATAACAGGGAAGTCAAATTTTTATTCTTATATAAATAAAAAATAAATAAATAAAAGATTTAATGAATAATTTATGTGAAAACATGTGAGATTGACCTTTACATTAACCGAAATTAGTCATTAGAGTTAAAAAAAATACAAGGCATTGATATATGGCATCAATTGGAATTATGTATTAGGTATAAAGAGAAAGGTTCATTGGGAAATAAAAAAAAAAAAGAGCTAGAGAACACTTCTGGGCCGTTCATTTTTTTGTACTAGATTATTTTTTTTTGTACTGTATTATTTTTTTGTACTAGATTAATTATTTTTTTTTGTACTGGATTATTTTTTTGTACTAGATTATTTTTTTTGTACTGGATTATAAAAATTTTGTACTGGATTATTTTTTTGTATTGGATTCTATTTTTTTGTACTATATTATATTTGTTTGTACTGGATTATTTTTTGTACTAAAAATGAACGGTCCACAAGTGTTCCCAAGTTCCCCTTTTTTTATGGTTTCCCAATGAACATTCCTCTAGGTATAAATTAGCGTTTTAACATATGGTTTAATAATTTGCCACATAAACTTTAGACTTTTTCGTTTCAATAAGGAGCTTCTACTTTTTAGCTTACTCATACGATACTAAAACGTAATGATTGTGAAGAAATAGAAGTCCACTGTGACGTACACAGATACTTCTCTGGTGTCCAGAAATCTTAGTCTAACGGTTCGAGCTCTCACTTTCCAAAGTGAAGGTCAGGGGTTCGGATCCGTCTGGGGACGGTTTGAAGGACATCAGGTGATTGATCGACACCGGATTTAACTAGGATCCGATTCTAATGTGCGGCGAAGGTTTACCCATTTCATGGGGTTCCTGCGCATCTAGTACCGCTGTGTATTCCCACGGAGGTTAAGTAGTCGAGATTGATTACATGCCGCGGAAGTGAGTGATATACGTGAGAAAAAACGTCAACGAAAAAAATTATTCTTCCGACTTCAGCTATCTAAGAAATTGAGACTTGATGTCACTAGTAACTTGTGAACGTACAAAGTTTGTCTACCTTTCAACATATTTTTTCATAACTATGACAAACATAATATCTTTTCCTTTTTTTCTATTATGTTTCGTAACAATGATTTGTTACAACGTAGTTATTTGTGATTTTTTAGTGTGTCGTCGCGTCTTTTTTTCTTCTCTTCAAAAGTTCAATGTTGATTATGAGTTGTCACAATGCGATGGTATATATATTTTACCTTGTTTTTAAATACGCTTTCGTATCTTAACACTCATTTTCAACGACATAACTTTTCTCTTGATATCCGACTGTACAACGCGAGCACCTTTTTATATATGTGTTAGGATTGCGTATTATTTGAATTTGTGCACGAATTATATTCTACATTAATGTCCAAAAGGCGGAAGCAAATGACATTTTGTATCACAATTAGAAAATAAATGAAAGGAATAACAGTAGAAATCAGAGAGAATTTCGACAAAGTAGCAGTGCAATTTTTGTGATTATGATAAAAAAGTTAACATTACACTTCCAAATTTGCTCTTATATATGTCACTGCCCTTCGTAGGAAGGTGTTTATATGAAGGTGTCTCCTTCGTATACATGTCATACAATAATTACAAAACTTACCCTGATAAATTGTACAATTACATTACAGACGCAAACTACATAATAAGGCCACAAAATGTAACAACAATATGTGTGTTCATTTCCGTTAATTTAGTTAAACATGTTGGACTAAACTTGTAATAAGTAATAAGTTAGGGTTTTTTAGTGTCTTTATTAGTTTGAGTTAGATTAAAATTATATTAGGGTTTATTTACTTGGTGATAGAGGGTTGGATATCTATTATTGTAAGGCTTTCAAGTTATTAAAGTTTGAGTCTTTAATCGTTTTCTTTGCATAGTCATGTTTGATATATATTGCCAATTAAGAAGGTTCAAAACAAACACGAATTTTTTGTTCGTGTTCGTTTTGTTTTTTAAATAAACAAACATAAGCGATTTTTCTCGTATTTGTTTATAGACCTAATCTTGGCTTTGTTTTATTTAGAAATGAGTTGTTTATACAGGAAAATAATGAGATAAGGTTTTGCTTTTTCGTGACCTATCCTGCAGTTTATTTATTTTTAATAGTCTATTTCTACTAATATTGTTTTAATTGTTGTGTCGACCTGTCTATATATGTTTTAGTTTTCGTATAGTCTTTTTTAAAATCAGTTCACCCCGATGTAAAACGATTGTTTGTAAATAAAATTAGTCACACGATAACGCTTGATTTGTTAATTCAAGTTTGTTTAACAAAATACAAAGCAATTAGTACAAACACTTGTTGTAGTGGGTTTTTTATTCTTATCTGGTTTCATTCGATAATTATTAACCTACAATACAATTAGAATTTGGTGAACACGGATGTGCAACCATCCCATCTTAGTCACATTGAGGTTTGTAAGGTGATGACGTAGGACAAATATGGCCAGTCATGATGAGCCATAAAATTTGCCTCTTCGACGGGGATAAAACTGACGAACCTGAACGCTGACCCCAAGGCAGATATAAGCGGAAAGGTAGACAAG
>WOUH02015601.1:0-15598 GCA_009936405.2 Stevia rebaudiana
GACCATTATGTGTCATATGTATTGAGCATGTCAATACATCCACATAGATCATGGATTTGACTTTTATCAATTAAACAACGTTCACAAATCTGTTTAAAACAAATAATCAAAATAAAAGAGAAAGGTTAGAACTTTGCAATCATTAAATGGACTTAATGTGAATTGAAGCTTGCAGAAGAACATGTTAATTATGGGCTAGTCACCATCTTATAGAGGAAACCTAACACAGATGTTTGATGAAGTGAACAAGCTCTCAACTCTGCTAAATCCTGAAATTGAATCACAAGAAGAAAAGGAGAAAAGAGAACGAAAGAGAAGAACAGCAGAAAGCTACTGAAGAAATGGCTAAATCCTTAAGGCAACCTGATCCAAATTCCATGTCTGATCAAGCCCTAAGAAACTTCTTACATCAGAGTGGTGTGCCTTCAAGAAGTTATACGAAAATGAAACTAGCCACCTTAAGAAAGAGGGTGTTTGAATTTCTTGAAACTGATGAAGATCTAGGAAAAGAAATCAATTTGGATCTAACTGAAAGACCTGTTATTAGCAGAACTGTCTCCACAAGTCCAACATTCACAAAGCCAAAATCATTTGTACCAAAGTCACTATCACAACAGCAAGCCAAATCATCGTTTTCAAGATCATTCGCACCAAGACAATCTTCTTAATCTTCTCAAAACATAAGAAATCTGGGAATGACATATAGAGAAACTTTGGGAGAGAAAAAGATTGATTGAATAGAGAGGCAAAATCATGGGATGGAAATATGAAACTGCATAGGATGCCTATCTAGTCAAAAGAGATACTGGTGCAGTTCAATATTTCTCATATCATGGTGAGCTTTTTAACTTAAATGATGATGGTCTGATAACAATATCCAAAATTTGGCTGGTAAATAGAGGAAGAGATCCAAAGCCAATGTCATTTGAGAAAAAACTACGGATGTTGGTTGGCAAACACATGAAAAATGATGGGAGCATAAACAGAGATCTTATTATGAAAGGAATCAAGAAATGGGAAATCAAATGGGATGAAAGAAATCCAAACAGAAAGACCACTGATGATAAACGAAAGAAATTATTGGAAATCAACAACATGTCCAATAACATACTGGTTCTATGATGAAAATTCACTACAGCTGGTAATTTTGAGAAGACATTCTATGTTGAACGATGCTGACATAAGGATTTATGCCTTACAGAAGAAAAATTACTTGAAATCTCATATCTTACATTTCTTGAAGCTTTCAAAATTGCAAAACCAAAAACCAGATTTAGAATTTACAACTTAAAACAATTTCTTGAAATGATCAAAAAACTAAAAACAGATATAGATGATTTGGTTGTTCAAATTGGCTTCAAGAAAAATGAAAGAAAAGTTGTTACCTTGGAAGATATTCAAAGAGTCTTTATGAAAGAAGATGGGAATTTGATTGTTGAATGTGCTGAAAAGAGTTACCTGTATACTAGCAAAGATGATTTCTCTCAAATGGACTTCAAGACTTTATCAATGCTCAATGATATGCCAATTTATTATTCAAGAGAAGATCTGAAGGAACACATGAATCACTTTGCAGGGATAATCAAACATCTGGTGTTTACAAAAATATATGATACAAATGTGCAACTAAAGGTCGAAGATCTATCTTGAAGAAAAGATGTTGGTTGTTGGTGACTGATTTTGTGTACTTTTTACAAACTACTTCAAGGATGCTGAAAGGTACTTAGGGTTTCATGGTTGTTAATTGTAGGAAGCATCATCTCAATGGGAGATTGTTAGGTTTCCTCTGTTGAGATGGTGACTTGCCCACAATTAACAATCCCTTCTGCAAGCTCCATTTATCATTAAGTCCATTTAATTATGGCAAGTCTTCTCTATATCTTTGTTTATCTGCTTTAAACAGATTTATGATTGCTGATTAAATTGATAAAAGTCAAATACATAGTCAATGTGGATGTATTGACAGGCTCAATAGATATGACACATTATGGTCCCGCTTTCTAAACCAAATCTTATTTAATATATATGTCTGTTAATTGATATATATGTGATTCTTATGTTTCTCTGATTTGATTTACATGATTTGCAAAGGATTGGTAACTACTAATAGCCAAACTGGATTTGCTGACAAGCAAAGTGTTGATTGCTGATGTTAGTGATGTCTTCTGATGAAGAGATTGTATGATCAAAATATAAAATTATTCCCAAGTGCTAATGTGTAACAAGTCTCACTGCTGACATTATGTTTCTACTGTTGACACACAAGTGTTAGAAGAAAATCTTTTAAGTGTTAAAATGCAGTATGTGCTGCTGATGCCTAACTTAACAACTGCTGACATTCATTTTGTTGTTTGCTGATATACAAAGTTGCTGATTGCTAGAGTCAAAGACTTAAATAGATTTTCTGTTATTTTCATTTGTAATGATGTCAGTTATAACATGTATAACTGATGTGACGTTTGTTTTTGTTATCTTGGTTAGTGTTAAACCGTTAGGGCAGTTAGGTTAGATCTGAAATATTCCTATAAATAGGCATGTTATAGAATGTGTCTGTACGCTTAATTCACGCCTCATACACACTTTTACACACACTTATGTAATTTCCTGATCATTTCAGATCTGATTTTAATACAACTGCCCTTTATTATTCATATCATCTGTTATTATTAATTATGAGTTGAATACTAATTGCTTGTGTTTTTATTAATTAGATCTCCATCTTAACTTGAATTGATTGCTTGTTTCCGCCCTGTAATCAATTGAAATCATTAATTATGGTACTTAGATCAGATTAGATATCGATCCTAACAGAGAACTCAAGTGGGTGAAAGCTATGCAAGCAGAGATAGCTGCTATAAATCAGAATAATACATGGGAGCTTGTTGAGTTGCCAATTGGAGCAACTACTGGAATAAAAAGAACTAATAAAACCAAAACTACTGCTTTTTGTAGAACTACTGATTAAAGCTTGCTTCAACGACTGATGGATGAAAAGATAGAATTTTGAGAGATCATCAGTTGAGATGGAGCTTTTGTAATCAGTTAAAATCATTCGATATCTATTGAAATAATCTTCATAAATTACGACTGTTCTTTATTATTTCATCGTGAATTAGTATAGATTAATCGTTTAGATAAATTCTGATCCTAACAACTACTTCAATTGGAGTAAAATGGGTGTAAAAAAAAGCTAAATGAAGAAGGAAAGGTGGACAAATACAAAGCACGTCTAGTACTTAAAGGATATGCACAAAAGAAAGGAGTTGATTATGAAGAGGTATTTGTCCCGGTTGCGCGTTGGGGCACGATTCGTACCTTGTTAGCCTTGTGTGCTCAACGAAGTTGGAAGATTTTCCAACTCGATGTACAGAGTGCGTTCTTTCACGGAGAATTATAAGAGACTGTCTAAATTGATCAACCACAGGGTTTTATCAAAAAGGGAGATGAAAAAAAGGTTTCTAATTTAAAACAAGCTTTGTGTGGATTGAAACAAGCTCCAAGAGCTTGGTTACATCGGATTGAAGGTTATTTCACATGTGAAGGTTTTAAGCAAAGTTATTATGATAATACATTGTTTATTAAGAAACTTGGCAGGAATATTATTGTGGTTAGTTTGTATAGACGATCTAATATTTGCAGGGAATGATGAGAAGCTCTGTGATGAATTCAAACATTCCATAAAGAAGGAATTTGAGATGACCGACATAGGTTTAATGAGGTATTTTTTTGGAATAGAAGTTCAGCAAAACAAAACGGGAATTTATTTGTCTCGGAAAAAATATGCAAAAAAAGTATTAGAAAGATTTGGTATATGGGGGAGGAATCCTGTTTTAACTCCAATTGTTCCCCAAAAAAATATGCAAAAGAAGTATTAGAAAGATTAAGGTTTCATGATTTGATACAAAAACTGATAACCATCAAAACTAATAAATGTTTTTCATGAAAACCTAAATTTATCCTGTTTTTAAGGATCTCAAAACCAATATGGTTTAGATATCAAAACTGATTTAGAATTTGTTTGATGAATTATACTAAAATCAATTTTATAAAGAAAACGATTTTTATTAGGGTTTTGAATGTTTATGAAAAAACTGATCTTGTTTACTTGTTAGATTTTCTAGATTGATTAGATTTCTTGATCTCTAAATTTGATCCAAAAACTGATTTTAAAAATAAGATCTAAGTTTATATCATGCCAGAATTCAAAAAATTTTAAACCTACTATTCCAATTTTAATTAATGAAGTTCTCAAATATTTTGTTATGGTTCTTGTTTCAAAACCTTATTTCAAAAAAAAAAATTATTCAAAAATCAATTAATCAACATCTCTCTAGATACCACATGTTCATCAATTCCTGCTTATTAGATATATAAAACATGATAAATAAATTATACTATAAGAATTAGATGAAACCTGTAAGTCTTGCAGCATCAGTACTGATTGTAGAAGATATCCTGATGATCTAAATGGGTTCCCGTTTAGGGTGTGATGTTATGATGGAATAATTGAGAGATGAAGGCTAGAGGATGCCCATGAATTCAGGGTTAGAATTCGTGATTTATGATGTGTTATTGTGATGTTATTTGCCTCCTCATTATCTCATATATATGTATACCCAAGGGGAAACCCTAATTAGAGTATAATGTCAATTGTGCCTATCATACAATTAACTAACTATAGGGGTATTTTGGTAATTGATCATTAACAATTATATAAATAATCATGTGTAACAAAATAATATATATAAATACCATATATAAAAGATTTCGTCTAACATCGACAACTCGGAAGGGTGGTAAGTTCCACGAGTACGGTGAGTACCAAGGGGTACACTGCATGCCCCCTCCTACCGAGTACTTGGATCCAGTAGCTTTGGCCGAGTATGTGAGCGCGGGCCGAATACATGCTTATTGAGTGAATAGTTCGTAGGTTTTGAGGTGTCGGAATTCTATTGGCAGTTGAGTGAGTGATTGGAGTGGTGACTAGTGGGTAGTTTGAGTACTTGAGGTAATTAATTTCCACTAAAAATTGATTAATTTTGAGGTGAAAGAGTCCTATTGGGTAGTTGAATGAGCAGTTGGGAATGGTGAGTAAAAATAGAGTAGTTTGAGTAGTTACAGGAGTACGTTTTTTGTTTTAAGGCTTCGACTTTAATAACATTAGGTTTTCTTAAATTATTATATATTGCTACGTGTATGTTTTAACTTAAATTCTATTAAAAATCGTTCCCCCGTCGTTTTAGTTTTGAACGCATTTTTAATCATGTTAAATATATCATACATTTGCGCCATTTGTTTCTACGTTAAAAAAATACTAGCCCCGTCGTGAAGCGTGGGTTACTAATGCTAGTTAATTATATGACGTTGTTGGTGGCATATTAAATAAACAATTATTTACTAATCTATGAAAGTAACTTGGAGATATTTTATATTCGGACTGTACATATTTTTTTTAATCTACAAGTGAAGTATACAATATATACATATTACAATTTAAAAATTCTGGTCGTGTAATGATTTTTATGAGTAGATGGGTGTTAAGGGTTTAACTTTTATAATAACATTTTATATAAACTGGTATCTACCTATAAAATAAATGTTGAATGTTTGTTCTTAAAAAGATATAAATAACAAGTACGCAAATTGTTAAGATAACGTTTATATTTTAACAAATTTATATAAGAGAGATAAACGACACGAATACCAAATATACACAACCATGAGAAAAGTTCCCGACACCGATGTCCAACAACTTCTTGCAGTGTTTTGCATCTTTTAAGGAACAAGTTTTAGAAACACCGTTCACAAAAATAAAATAAACTCTTTTGTTAATTCAATACTCGAATTGCAATACAGAAATAGAATGAAACATAATTATAATCAAAGACCAAATTGCAATAATTAATAAAAAAATACTGAAATAAAAACCAAGCGATGGCTGAGGATCTATGTTCAACATAGGTCTCTTAATTTTAGGTTTCCTCTAAGAGATGGTGACTAGCCCACAATTAACAGGTTGTTCTGCAAGCTTCAATTCACATTAAGTCAATTTAATGATGGTAAAGTTCTAACCTTTCTCTTTTATTTTGATTATTTGTGTTAAACAGATTGAACGCTGTTTAATTGATAAAAGTCAAATCCATGATCTATGTGGATGTATTGACAGACTCAATACATATGACACATAATGGTCTTGCTTTCTAAACCTTAATCAACTTTAAATATTAGACAATTGAATGATAAATATGTATGTCTTATGTTTTTATGTTTAGTTATGCAGGATTTGCAAAGTATTTACGGCTACTGACAGCTAGAGTGGATCTGCTGATATATACAAGTGTTGAGTGCTGGTGAACATCATTGATGCTGATGCTCAAAGAGATAAAGTATACTTGGATGCTGACAAGTATAAGTTTGTGCTGCTGATGTTAAATACTAATGCTGACACTCAAGCTTCAGCTGAAAATATTCTAAGTGTTGAAATGCAGTCTGTGCTGCTGACACCCAAAGTGATGGCTGCTGACGTTCAAATATGTTGTTGTTGATGTACAACGTTAAAGTTAAAGACTTAGATAGATTTCCGTTATTTTTCTCTTGTAAATGACATCAGTTATGACGTATATAACTGATGTGACGTTTGTTTCGTTATTTTGGTTAGTGCACATCCGTTAGAGCAGTTAGGTTAGATCTGATAGTTGCCTATAAATAGGCCTGTTATAGAATGAGTCTGTACGCTTTGAGAATACGCTTTTACACACTTTTTGCACACAGCACTGTAACTCTCTGATCATTTCAGATCTGATCATCAATATAACTGCTCTTTATTATTGAAATCATCTGTTCTTCATCTATTCATATAAAATATGACTTGAGTATAAACTGTGTAAGTTTTATTAATTAGATCTTATCCAAACTTAAATTGATTGCTTGTTTCCGCCATGTAATCAGTTGAAATCATGACTTATTGTTCTTTGATCAGATATAGATCTCGATCCTGACACTTAAAATATATTTTGGGCCACCTGAGTGAAACCGTCTATCTCCCAAGATACAACAAGTAGAGTAGTGGTAATGCTGGAATAATCCAATCACCCAAAAATGTATCTGAAACAGGAACAATGAAAGGACGTAAGCAATGAAGACTTGAGAATATAACATGTAGTGTTGGTCGGTTCAGTGTGTTGAAACAAGGCACCATAGCCTTCTATTTATACTACAGGTTCATGGAGTTGAAACCCTTCACAATTCAATTGCGAACTTGAAACAACCACTTCAACTTGCAATTGAAACACCTAGGTAAAACAGGACACACCTGTTTGCTGAATCGCAATGGGTCCAAACCAAAACGAGTCGGATCAACATTTAAACGTACTAAAGGCAGCTCCAAGTGACGATGCGATCGTAGGAAGAGTGCCATCAAAACATCACATTACGCATTGTAGCTAGATCCAGGTCACAAGCGCGTTGTGCGTGTCGGGTACGAAACACATGCTGCCATCTAGATGTGTCTTGTCATATAGGAATACAAACATATTTAATCTGTTT
Source organism: Stevia rebaudiana (assembly GCA_009936405.2). Classification (NCBI taxonomy): domain Eukaryota; kingdom Viridiplantae; phylum Streptophyta; class Magnoliopsida; order Asterales; family Asteraceae; genus Stevia; species Stevia rebaudiana. The sequence goes on from WOUH02015601.1 coordinate 7,546, forward strand.
TAATCCTCACACATAGTTGGTTACAAACGTATTGAAAATAATTTAAATTGTAGAAAACACAATTAATTATTTTGGTCCAAAGATTAATGATTAACACATTTTTCTATTGAAAAGTTCCAAGAATCCCCCACATGAATAGATATCGATCCTTACACGCAAGTGTCATGATACAATTCAGTGGTCAAGTATTGTAGGAGAAGTAGGTGTTCACTCTAAACCATCATTTTAGAAATGTACTTAGTCTCTTAGCGATTAGTGGACGCTGTGTCCTTGAAGCAATCCCTTTTGGCGTAGATGTTATGGTCACACAATACTCTTCCAGGTCTAGATAATCCCTCATTTTCGTGTTTGTTATGATCATGTAGCAGTAGCCTGGTTCTGCGAGAACTTTAGGATTTTCACACCCCAAAATCCATATAAAGCGATCCCATTTATCTCTCACATGGGTGATTTAACGCAAATCATTAAAAGCCATTTGCTTATCCTATTTTGATATCAGTGATTTGTCATAGGAATGAACCAGGAAGTATGCAACTCCCTTTGTAGGTTGGGGTACTCTCCACATTGACCTTAATTTTTACAATTAGGTTGTCCTATTGAGCCTAGATCATGGGATCTCAAATCTTCGAGGATAGGTTTCTGATGTGTTACAAATCACATCTCTTTTCTACTTTATTATTGTATAGTTTTATATATTTATTGTACAATTTGGTTTGAATTCATGCTCGTACTTAGTGTTTCTATATTTTGCAGGTGTTCGTTGAAAATGAGTAGTATTGGAGCTAAACCAGAAGAAACGAGCACCCGAGAGAAAATGTGACGAATAAACGAAGAATTGTTGGAAATCGGGTCTACACGCAAGACTGGATAAGCCTGTGCGGTAAGCTGGCGTCCCAAAAAGCAATCCGGACCCCCTCCCCCAACTATTTTGTCATTCGCTTTATGTGAAGGAGGAGTTTTACTCAGCGCGGTAAACGTAGCAGCTAAAAATCACAAAAACCATAATTTATACTTAGTAATACAATTCAACTAGTTGAAGAAAGCGGGTTCGGTCAGTAGCCACATTGGGAACAAAATTCAGATGCTTTGAAGTGGGAGAAGTCATCTGGAGGCCAGGATTGAAGATTTGGATCAAGTGTTGGATTAGTGACTTCCCATTTAGTTTGATTTCATAGATTTCATCTTTAGATTAGTTGATATATACATGATTATGGACTGATTTTGTTAATACCTTGGTTTTGATGATTGATTGTTAATATTTTGTGTTTTTTTCTAGGATAAGTGAACCTTTTGATGGATTTATGATTAAAGTAAAGAACTTGTTTATGATTTTATGATTAAAGTAAAGAACTTGTTTATGGTTTTATGATGTTTATGCATGCTTGCTGTTGATTTTTTTATCTTTAAATGTTCCATAAGTGTCTTAGTGGATGTGTTTCATGTTTGGATGCTTATTAGAGTTACATGCTTGGTGCTTGTAGCTAGTTTATTATTTTGAATACGAATTCCATAGGAACAGTCATTGAGAGTTTAGAGGTGGTTAGTGTTCTTCCTATTCCTGAGACAGGAAAGAGATAGGTAGTCGTTTTGTCTTGGGTGTCGGGTAAAGGTGAGACCGGGAGGAGATCCTAGCCTAGTGCTTCTTAGAATCTTGTTTACATGTGTCATAGACTGAATTTATAAGTTACCAATTGCATCCCTTACACGTCCGGATGTACTTTTCTAAGAGGGGTGGTAGGATAGTCAGATTTAGGGTACTTAAGCAAAGTCAATGAGACCGAGAGGAAATTTGATCGGTTCAACATAGTTTCTATATTCGAGAAAAACCGAGATTCACAATTAGGATTCTTAAACTGAGTATTAATCTTTGTCTGAAATCGTCTACCTATTTACTTATTTTATTTATTATTTTTCTTACAGCTCCCCCCCCCCCCCTCCCCAATTATATTATTTATTTATTATCTTAAATAAAATAGGTAATTAGTCGAGTTTGATAATTTGTGTGCCTAACTTTGAGTCCTTGGATGATACTCGGTCTTTCATTACCTGCTACATCGCAACCAGTTCACAAACCGTTATTGGGTGATATTTCTTAATATGAATTATATTACTTGATTATTAATTGCACGTTATACACACTTCATTTATTTTTCTTTATTTTTCTTTATTTCAATGCATTTGCCACTTTTTTAATTTCCACCCCTTTTCCATTTCATTCATCATATTGTCATCGCTGAAGAAGCTAAACTGCCACCGCGCTGTACTATTGAACAACAAGCCACTGATGGTTTCACTGGAGTCTGATCACCAGTTATGACCACAACCTCTACTTCTACCACATGCTTGTATCCTTATTATGTCATGACCACTATCTCTAACTCCACCCAAATTCATGGTCTCAACGAGGAGGATGCCGCAAGTCCCATTTCCAGCTTTGTTCGCATCTGTAGCACCTTCAATCTAAGGGAATTACCAGCAATATTGTACACCTTCGGCTATTCTCTTTTTCACTTTCTGCTCGTGCTTCCACTTGGTTTGATAATATGACACAAAACTCCATTACTACCTGGGCAGACATCTGGGATGCGTTCAAAAGAAATATTATCCACCCTCTCGTGTAGCACGTCTTCGGGTCCAAATCAACGCCTTTCATATGGGTCCCGACGAACCCTATCATTCTGCTTATATGTGCTTCAATACCCTCCTTAGCTCTTGTCCCCAGAATGGTCTCTTAGACTGCGCCCTTGTTGAGAAATTCTATAATTGGCCTAGTTATTGACAAGAAAATTATGTTTAACGCCGCATTCGGAGGACTCGTCATGGAAAAGAAAAGTGTGGAAGAATGCATGGAGATGTTTGAAAATTTTGCGATTGCCGAGTAACAACAGATGCCATACTCTAGGAATTCCATTCCTATGACTTGTGACACTCCTTTTTACACCAGGAGTGTAAACCAGGTTACCCTGATTCTAGCTTGGCTACTCTAACACTCGAACCGACGGCAGAAGACGTCGGGGCGCGACGAACGATTGTTCAAAAGCTCATGATCCACTAATTTAAGTTTCATATATTAACATCGTGTTACATTGATAATAATTAATACAAAGTTCACAAAAAAAAAATCAAATACAAGTACAACAAATGATAAACTGAATTAAAATTAGCTACGTCCATCATGAAATCCTTTATGATCACTTGTACTCTTGTTAAATCTAACTTGGACTTGAAATATATGCAAACAAGTTTCAACTACAATAAAGTAGTTGGTGAGTGTCATATGTTTCACTCTAGTTAAACAATTGATAGATAATTAATATCTAGTAAAAAAATGGTAAATAGTAACTAGATTTTAAATAGATAGCATTTAATGAGCAATATGATATGAACATTTACATAAAGCTAATTGTGGAAACATACATGATTAACTATTGTAGATCAAAACTTAGTAACCTAGTTAGGCGTAGCACAATGCTACCCTCTAGTAGTTTAGCTTAGTGTGGTTACCGGTTGGGTGGCTTGGTCAGGTCAATAGATCTATCACCACACATCGTGGCTTGCAAACAAGTTAATGATTAATGCACTCTTATAGTTAGCATGTAGTTTGAGGCAAATAGCTCAAGTCAACATAATTTGCTCAAAAGATAGTTCATAGATAGCAATAGTTCATAGATGGCAATACTTCAAAACAATAGTTCATAGATAATGGTTTAAAAATAAGAGATATTAGTTCAAAGACACTAGTGAAACTATTGTAGACGTATAAATATAACAGTTTCAAATATAGCAATATGTTTCACCCTAAAATAGTTAAAAAAGTAAAAAGATGCTATGTAACTCACCTTGACAAGGCGAGCAAAATAGCTGACATGTTAGAAATTCACAATAGCTTGCAACAGTCCAGTCCACGATAGTTTATTGGCAGTTTACAAGTTGTTGTGGATTGGGTTACGAGTGGTATTCATGCAACAACCTAAAGTTCAAGTTTGAATCTTTAAGCTATAGTTATTTATGGTTCAAAGTTTAAGATTTCGTTCTAAGATATAGTTCTAAGTTCGAGATGGTAAACTAGGGTTCAATCTACCTTTGGGGAATTAGATTTGATGTTTAACTTGTTATACATCATTAGATCATTAAATTTTGCAAGTTGTAGTTTATGATTTACAAATTAATTATAAATCCTATTTATGTTGTACATAACATAGGTTAGATTATATATGGTTTAACTATATGATTTCCATCATACATTTATAATTTATAATATAAAAAGATTACGTATTATATTAACTATTGAAATGAATAAGATTTGAAAGAAAAATTAGTTTAATAAGTTTAAACTAATAAATAACTACATTAAGTTTGATATCAATAGAATTAAACTTAAACAAATTACTTTTATTAAAGTTTAATTTTATTGATTTAAGTTTTATAAAAATCCTTTTTATAAAACTTTGATTAAAGTGTTTAAATAGATTCAATTAAATAAGTTACGAATAATAATTATACAATGTATTTGTTTTTATTAAACTTAGACTTCTGAATAATAAATTCTGAAAGTTTCAAATAATAAATTTCCGAATAATAAATTCAGAAATTTCCGAATATTCACTTATTTACAATTTACAATCTTTAATATGGACTAATAAATTTTTATAAGATTATTTTTTATTAATAAAAGTGATTTATGAAAATTTTCCAGTAAGTTTAAAATTCTGTTTTAGAATTTTAGGAATTTTTGTAGGATATTTGGAGCCCGTTTAGTATTTCTTTAATAATAAAATGAATGAACAAAATAATACCAATAGTAAAAGAAATCAGCCAAAAAGAGCTTTAAACAGGTTAGAACCCAGGTCGGGCCAATACCTGTGCGTTTTTTGTGATGTACTGGGACATTGTGACTTATCAGTTTAAGCTCCATTTGAAATTTTACTAAACATGTGTTCTAAAGTTTTCCCTAATTTGATTTGAAACTCAAGAACCCTAATTTCCATCCGAATCTAATTCATGCAAATCGTTGCCCGAACATCCAATTTGGATTAAGGCTTTCATTCTATAGATAATTACTGTTAGGTCTCTATTTGTGAGATGATGACGTTCCAACAATTAATCAAGCCATCAGCAAGCTTCATCCTCATTAAGTCCATTGAATGATGACAAAGTTCTCACTCTTGTCTTTTACTTGTCTTATATATTTTTCAATAGATTTAATGATGATTGATAAACAAGGTCAAACCCATATTAAATGTGGACGTATTGACATGCTCAATACGGATGACACATTATGATCCTGTTTTCTACCAACTTGTTCATATATGTTATCTGATTAGCATATATGTTTGTCTTACTGAGTTTTGATCATTTGTGCAGGATTATTTAAGTGGAATCAAGTTACTGGCTGTAAAATTAGTATTGCTGAAGCAGTGAGCAGAAGGGAGCAATCAAAGTTTAAAGGAATGCTGATGCAGAAAAGATGAAGTCTCAAGATACAAATTCAAGAGCAATACTGATGAACAAATCAGTATTGCTGACGAACAAATATGCATAAGTATATAATTATAATACATATTCTTTGACATCATTTGGCTAAACAAACATATGGAATGTGGTTATGATGAGTTCAACCCATGAACCCAAATGAGTCAAAGTGGTTGCGAAATTGTCATGTGTAACAACAGATAGGTCTAAAGCATTATTCATTGCTGGTATTCCTTGCTAATAAAGGAGTTTTTAAGGTATTAAAGTTTGGATAAATAAAGATATTTCAAGCAGAATAGAATATGACATTATGACCTACAAAATATTTCTACAAAGTTGCTCTTGGTTTTCACTGGTTTTATTTGATTTGCTTCGATTTTCAAAAAATTGGAAGTTAGTAATGTGGGAATTAATATTATCATACTTTTCAATTCGTCTATTAATATTTTTAATCGATGTCTTAAGAATCCAATAAATTAATGAAATGTTTTTTTACAACCTTTACGTTATAACCTTACAGAAAACAATTTCAAATGTATCCTTTATAGAGGTAACAAGATATATCATATTGCTTGTCAAATACCTCAGACCTTGGAATTATGGAGTTTGTAAACATACCCAAATGGGTTGAATTGGTGTATTTAGCCAAATATTATGTAGTTAAACATGATAGAATTATAATCTGAAAGGTTTATTCTTCTTATGTGCTTATTACATGTAGAGATTATAAGAATATGAAATTGCAGGATTGGTTTGCATTTATTGCATTTAAAATTAACTATGGATGCACTTGAACTACGTTCGTGTGTATAATTATAAACTTTCCTTGAGACTACTTAACAACATTTTGGTTATGCATTTTTATGTAGGTTCTGTGATATGGAAGCTCTAAAAATAAATAAAGAAAAATCCAGCAGGTGTATATATTATGAATGAAGGATTTTGTGGTTAAAAATAGAGCTATGAAGGTATCACAACATGTAACTTGTTCTTTTAATACAAATTTTGGAACATTATACAAAATGTTATATGATATTTAGATGATTTCAAGCTGATTTTAAGTACAGCTCCTGTTGTAGGTAGGGGAAAATGTTAAAACTCTGCGACTGCACAACTAAGCGAGAAAATGCTAAAACTCTACGATTGTTTTTTCAAATCTTTAAGTTAATTTCTTTCAAATTCTTAATCTCAAACTTTGTTGACATTGCTGCTGTTAACTTATGTTAACCGTATTAATTTAATTTTTGGATTAGTTATGTGTAGTTTTACTAATATGGAGTGGTAATGTTAATATGCATCAGCTTTCTTTACAAACAAATTTACCTTTGTTCTCTTTATTTTCAGGTCTTTTTTTAATATGTGCATGAATTATTAATGCTTGCTTATATGGTTGATGACGGCATGGTGGATATCAAGAGAAGTTTTAAAGTTATGTTATATGGTTGATGATGGCATGGTAGATATCATGAGAAGTTTTGGAGCTAAGTTATAAAACAGTGAAATTTTCACTCAAAAGAACTTTTAAATTACTCGTGTAAACATTTGAAAAGTGAAAAATGTTAAATGTTACACAACTTTTTACATTTATTTGTAATATGTTCAAATTGAAGTTATAATTCAAGTTTCTAATATTATGATTTCTACATTTACTAATTTATTTAACTTCTATATATATTCTATGTTGTAAATAATATAATTTGTGAAGGGTTTCTAGTGCCACTAAAACTAGTATGAGTATGTAACTATATTTACCTTTAAAAGTATTTTTTATATTGTGGCAAAAGATAAGTGCTACTAAAGCCTAAAACGTTTGTGTGGCACATAGAATAAGTGCCACTAGAAGGATTTAGCGTCACCACTTTTAGTGGCACTTTTTATGTGTGCCGCACATTCTTGAGAGGGTTTTTAGTGGCACTTTTTTGTCTTTTTGTGGCACTTTTTGTATGCTACTAAATGGCATTTTTTTTGTAGTATCTATCCCTACAGATCTTTATTCCCAAAATATAAGCTGCTTCTCCAAGATCTTTCATTGCAAAATAGCTTCCCAACCAATGTTTAACTTCGTTAAGCATTGGGATATTGTTTCTAATGATCAGAATATCATCCACATACAATATGAGGAATGATATGTTGCTCCCACTTGCCTTTCTGTAAACACATGGCTCATCTTCATTGTTGACAAAACCAAATTCTTTGACTTTCTAATCAAAACGAAGATTCCAGCTACGAGACACATGTTTCAGTCCATAAATGGACTTCTTAAGTTTATGTCAGGATCGTCTAATCGGTTAGGATTAATCTAATCAACTGAAACAAGACGGGAAAAACCTCGACAATCAATCAATGGCGGAAACAAAGATTAATTGGATCAAGACATGAGCTCAAAGAAGATAAACAACAATGAAGAGTGAAAAACTAAATGTTCTTGTATTGCAAAGAAATGTTACTGATTACAATGAATATTCTCTCAAACAACAAATTCTCTCGTATTCAGCACACTTTCCAAAACCCTAACTTATTCTATTTATAGGCAATGTCTGATGTCAGACAAGGCCCATTTACAAAGAGAATAAAATCAAAT
>WOUH02015643.1:0-15588 GCA_009936405.2 Stevia rebaudiana
TAGGCATTGGTTGTGGTCTTGATTGTAATTTACGATTGTACATGTCTATGATTGCATATATTGACAGGAAAGGAGTACTATCAACATGGTTATGCACTCACCAGCTTTTTAGCTGACCTTTCAAACTTAAACATTTTTCAGGTGGAAATTAGGAATCATATGCTATGACTATTGGTAGAAGTACACTGTGAAGATTATGTTTTGGTGCTTGTCTTTGAGCTGCATGTTATTTTGATAGTCTTCAAACTGTACTATTATCAATTGTGTATGTATGTTGTGAACAAGTGGTACTTGTAGAACATGATGGTATTTTGATGTATTTAAAGTATGTATTTCTCTGTATGTAATCATGTGCTTTTGACCCGGTCATGGTCCCACCCCCGAACAACACGCTGTCGCTTCCGCAAATCGTTGACCGTTTAGAGGGGGTGTGACACCTAGAAATATTATAGTTACTACTTTTCGTCCAATTTTCGTCCAACGATCTTCACCAAAGTACTAACTGTTTCATCCAACTTCTTAAGCATCAACACAATAGTTAAATTTGTATCTTGGAAGCACTCTAGTAAACATATCAAGAGAATTTTCCTCTGATTTGAATTGCATCACCTTAATTATAAAAAAAATTGACCACGTCCTTTATGATGTGCAACTTCACTTTGATGTGTTTAGTATGCTTATGGAGCATATTGTTTTTAGAAAGTTGTAAAACTCCTTCGTTGTCACAGAATACCGATATATCATCAAGCTACACACCTAAATCAGTTACAAAACTTAAAGGCATAACCCTTCTTTAACCAGTTATGTTAAGGCTATATACTTTACTTCAATAGTAGATAAAGCCACTACCTTTTGCAGTTGAGCTAGTTGAGCTTTCTAACTTACTACATTGCCAATCAGTTGAAATGCATATCCTGTTATTGATCTGCTTTCCAACTTACTACATTTCTCATCAATTAAAATGCATTCCAATTATTGATCTACCCCTGCCAAGATCCTTTAATCTACATCAATCAAACTGTCTATGGAATCAGTTTTCTTCACAAATACTAAGCCATAAGACTTATTACCACCTACAAATCTTAAAACTCATTTGATAGCTTCCCAATGCTTCTTTCTTGGATTGACAATAATCTCACCATATTAACAACATAACCAATATCTGGTTTTCTACAAACCATCAAATACATTAAACTTCCAACTCGTTACCATAAGGTACCTTTTTCCATATAGACCTGCTTAACTTCATTATTGAAAGAATCCTTAGTAGATAGCTTTAAATGTGGACACCATATTTATCTTCAATTGTAGATTAATCAATCAAAATCATTGTACCAAGCACTAACTGTAGCTTTGGTACCAATTGTTATGAAAACATAAATGATTCGATCATATTGAATAACAAGAAATAGTGACTTTATTATTGAAGAACACTTGATTAGTAAACAAAAGAAACGAAAAACGAATCTTGTTACAAGTAAATGAACCACCACATGATATAAACCCCTCATCCCTAATTCGAACTAACAAATGAACTAATACCTTAAATGTTTCACTTCTAGCCCTCAACTAATAGAAACTGATTTGTAGAAAACTAGAAAGGTTGAATAGTTTTTTTAAATATTTATTCTTTTCAAAATTAATTAGTTGATGTTGAAGTGTTATATATGGAAGAACACTTGTGTGTGCGCGCTTAAGAATAAATAAACAAGTATGTAAGAATTTATAGAAAGAGATACACAACCTATTTATGGAGGTTCAAGTTGGTTTTAACTAACCAATCCTACGTCTTCTACAAGTATGAGGAGTTCGTGACAAACATTTAACTTGACATAGGAAGTGATCACATTCTTCCTTAGTGACGAATGCAATTAGCTTTACACTTTTCACTTGATAAAGGAAGTGAACATTTTTGTAACATCCGGCAGGGTGGTCACCCATCCTGGATTTGCTTTTAGTTGCTTTTGTAACTGTTCACGAATTTGCTTTTAGTTGTTTCCGAGTGTGATCACTCATCCTGGATTGCTGTCACGTGACCACGCTTAACTATAGAGTTCTCCTCTCATCCACTACCATTAATCCCCAAAACACGTTGGTGATATTAAATGCAGGACATTTTTTATGAACCAAGATCTCTCCCGTGCCACATCCGATGTGGGATTTTCCTAGGGTGTTACACTTTTCTAGTTACCAACATAACTAGCTTTATACTTTTTCACTATATCAAGATAGTGAACCAAATCCAAGCATGCAAGTTACTATGTCAAGATAGTAACCAAACCTAAACCCAAACCAAATAAGTCACTATACAACCTCATTAGAACATATAAATAATCATGAATCACTCATCCCAACGCAACGCAACGCAACCCAACATTATATAAAGATAGTATGTGCACAACACTATTTCATAATAGTGTTTACAAAAACCCTTCAAAGTATACTATATCAACTCAAATACGAATCACCAACAAATATGGTGAATACAAAATACAATTGTGGTAAATTATTAATATTTGTTGCACGCACTCTTCTTCCCTTTCTTTATCTTGCTCTTGATGTTCAATCTATCTATCTTGAACTTTGATCGCTTCTTTATTTTATGTTAATGATGAAATCAAAATAGAGACTTAGAAATATATATGTAAGTGTTTAAAGCAAAAGAGGTGAAGTAAATTGGTGTACAACAGTTCCTATTGATAACCCACTACACAAGAATTAAGAATTGCATTCTACATGTCTTGCAGTTGATGTCCTGGTCTATCCACGGTTGTTGCGAACAACCATCACTATAAAATTCTACATTTAATACAAAATCTTGATTTTTGTGTTTTGAACGTTGTGAATTGTCTTGTCCACTTTTGTTCTTCATTTTCCAAGTATTTTGGCCATCTAAACAAGTTTCCGAAATGTTATTTTGACTTAACTATATCTTGCAAGGCTTTTACCTTATTTACCAATACCCACTTTGTTCCCAAAACAACTTTGATTTCTTTCACTTTGATTTGGACATTAGCTTCATTTGGTAAGGTACTATTTTAATGTGAAAGATTATTGTTAAATTAGACCAAGGTAAAAGATTTTTGCAACATGATACCTCTAATACTATTTATATCATGATTAATTACATTGAGATAGAGGGTGTTTGGGAGTGTGATGAAATGACTTATTGACTCATTGGTTTATTGTCTAAAAACCTTTTTTAAAATAGCTTTATGTAAAAGGGTAATAAGTTGTTTATACCTAAAAAACCGTTTTAACATAAAGAATAATTTGATTAGATACTTGCATGCTACAATTTACTATAAACAATTTCATTATAAACATACTTAGATCTCCCAATTGAAAATATTCATCATAAACAATTTCAGCGTAAGCAATTTAGCCAATATTCATCATAAGCAAGTTCTAGCATTTTGAAATACAATTTATTATATACTTGCATCCTACAATTTTATATGTAAAAATATAAATAGTATATATAATAATGTTTTTTTTTTGTCATTCTACGTGAATAAGTCTAACACTTTAACGTATTGACTTGTTGGCTTTTAATTTCCACCTAAAAATATGAACATTTTTAAAAAACTCATTTTAAAAAAGTTATAAGTTAGTACGCAATTTTGACCAAAAAACACTTTTGCTTTTACATAAGCCATAGTCTCTTAATTCAAAAACCATTTTGATATGTTTCATTTTGGTTCTTTAACTTAGTTAATGTGTTATATTGTTAATCCCATTATTCCAATCATTTTTGTAGTCTTGATCATCATGTCTTCTTTCTAATTCTTAATTTTTAGAAGACTTGGTTAATTGAATTGAAAGTACCAAAATTATTAATCAAGTGTATTAGAAATGTATCTGACATACTTTCATTTTTAATGAACTATCAGACAACTTCTCCATTTTAATCTATCATGGTACATGCCAAAATTGTTTGGTTTTTTTATTTTTGACAAAAAATTATCCTATTTAATCCGAAACCGAAACCGAAACCAAACCCGAATTATCTGAAATTTCGAATCTGAATTATCCAAAGTTTCGGATATCCGAAAATGAATATCTGTAATTTCGGATTCGGATATTGATTTTGAATATTTTCGGATATTTCGGATAATTTTCGGAAATTTCGAATATTTTTCGGATATTTCGGATATTTTTCACATATTTCAGATAATTTTGGATATTTTTCGGGATATTTTTCGGATCCTACGAATGTCCGGAATATTTTCTTTATTTCTTTTCTTTTAATCATGAAATAATAATATTTCAGATAACGAAAATCAGGTATTCAAAATTTTGGATATCCGAACTACCGGATATCTCATCTGTTTCTAATCATTCATAATTAGCCATTATCAAATCCAATGTTTTAAAACCCGGACCGGTCGGTCGAACCGGTCCGACCCGGAATCGGTAAAATAAACGGCCCGGTTATATAGGTGAAAACGGTTTGATATTTAACCTGTCGGTCGGTAGCGTTATCCGCTTGGACAGGTGACCAGAAACTGCGGTTAGACCGGATACGAGCATAAATCAAGAGAAAGGAGAAAAAAGTTCTAATGATGCCGATCTATGATCGTAGTGGTCGCTGGTGGTTGTCAGCGACGGTGGTTTGGTGAGCGCCAGCGCGGTGAGCGGCAACGGCTTGTCTACGGTTATTTATATGAGCATAAATGTTCCTTCTTTTTTCAATGTCAAGATCGATCAACAATAATACCTTTTAAAGAAGATAAAGATGAAAGTATAAAGATCATATAAAGTTTAGAAGACGATTCACTCGGAGGTTTAAATGTAGGGTTTGTTTAAGATTTTTCATTTTCACCCCTTACAAAAAATTAGCTATAGTAGTTTTAATATTTTCTTTATTGTTGTTTTCTACATTAAGTCCTCAAAATTTAACTATTAAAACAACAACATTATCTATAAAATTTACATAAAAGATTGAAAATTTTATTTATAAAATGATCCGGTTCTTAATCTGGTTAGACCAATCCAACCGGTTCGACCAGTGAACCTGTTAGATGACCGGTTTGCTATCTGGTCCAGTTTTTTAAACATTGATCAAATCTTAAAATTTAATTAAAGTTCAAAACATTGTTATTCCAACAATTTTCTATCCTAACTTTATAACTATCTAGAAATGACAATTAGACCCTCTTGGCCTTACGAAATATTACAACTACTGCTTTTCATCCAACATAAAGGTATAGCAAAACACACTTTCAAACATTTAAAATATGTTGAATACCCCACGTTTCCAAAGGAAATTGCAATTTTACTCAAGCTTCTTTATGTACAGAGATAGGGTTTTAGGACTTCATTTAACGTTAGATTTGGATCCACTCTCTGCCTACTGTTGTGTGAGAACGATCTTCCTATGCTAGAATGAATGGCATGCATTATTATAATGTGTTCATGAAACGTACAAACCGATCTTTGATTTGGAGAAGGAAGATAGTTCACAAGAAATCCATTTCACCTCTAAGGCTCTAAGGTGTGCCAAGGGGAAACACCTTAAACATTAGTATAGTAGGTTGCTCTTAAAGTATGACACACCATGTTCACATTCCATGCACATGTACAAATAATAGTTATCTTGTTTTTTTAACTATGATCATAAAGTAGTTTAATTATAATTATGAAAATTCTTGTGTATCAGGGTTCCATGCACATGTTTGTATCACACATAACGTATTTTTCAATTTGGATGTACATTAAAAATACAATATTGCTTTGACGTCCATGCACATGTGTCCTGTGTGCTTTTAACTTGGATGAACATTGAAAAAGCTTTCAGTAACTTGTTAGGATATTCCATAAACTTAATCTTCAAATTTAGTTTAACATTGTTACTTATCTTTCTAATTAAAGTAAATTGCAGCTTTTATCCCTGATGTTTGTAAGGTTTAACGGTTTAAGTTTACTCTTAACAAAAATCATCCTAATGTTTCAAGTCTTTAACGGTTTTCCTCCCTAGTGTTTCAAGCCTCAACAATTTCGTACCAAACGCTTCATGTCTTAACAGATTTCTGTTAAGAGTTTAGGGACGAATATTGTTAAGACTTAAAACGTTAAGGCAGTTTCTCTTAACGGTGGATTGAAATTGTTAAGCCTTACAAACGTTATGGACGAAAACTACAGTTTACTCTTCTAATTATGATCATTGGCTTTTTTTTATGTCTATAATTCTCAAATTAAAATGTTTATAATTCCTTTTTATCATGCATATGAATTATTACTTTTTAACAAAATTTCTTATTCTTTGATAGTAGAGTAACCAATCCACTGATTTTTAGTTTCTATATTTATAATTTAAATTAATTTCTCGAATGGTCAATGTGGTTTCTCAACAGTAACATTGTTGGGTATTAAAGGTTTCAAGTTGCTAGTTAGGAGTCTATCATTTCAGTTTGTAACGAGTTTTGGTATTAAAATTAACAGACATTAGTTTTTTATGTTAAATCATGATGAAAATAAAATTTTGCCCTTCGATTAGTTTTAACTAGGACCATTTATGTAAAAAGTCGCATTTACAAAACACTTACACTGTTTTGTAAAATACTGAGACTTTATAAACGCACTCAATCTCTCCTTATCGCCCTTAACATCGGCCACTGTCGACCCCTAAAATCAAAGGCCCATTCGACCACAATTACCACTCCGACAATAAACACCATCATGGTCGGCGACCATAAACATCATCCACTCATGTACACCACCACCAATTCGACCATGATCACCATCTTGGTGTTGCTAAAGAAGAAAAGCAGGGAAACTAGACTGAAGCAATGCACCGTTGCCATGCAACACAAATCACTCCCAAATCGGTTTTCAATTTTCCTAAACTTTTGCTAACCACCACAACTAGAGGTTATTTCCGCTGCAAACACCTACCACTGATTGGTAAGATTTTTACCCCCAAACCATCAAAACCATCAAAAGATACTGATATCATTGTTAATGACATCATTTTTTTTCCTTTCAGTCATGATTACCACCATCTTCAGCATTTAAAATCACTATCATAGACGGATAAGTATTTTAGTGACCACGGGTTCGGTGGTGTTTGAAATCAAGAAGGAAACAATAGGTGATGGCTGAATCATGGCGATGTGGAAATCGTGGTGACCGGAGATGGTGATATGGCTGGTTGTGGTGGACGGGGAATTTGAGCGGCGTGTGGCTGGCTGTGGTGGGCGACGATAAATGCGTCAAGGATTCATTGGTAATGAAGATGTGTGATATATATATATATATATATATATATATATATATATATAATATGAATAAAAAAATATATTATATATAAATACATTATTCAATTTTAAGAGTAAACACAACGAGCCCCTCGCATACATACTTAGTCCTTGTAATGTGAAAAGACTGAAATTTCATTGAACTTAACAGAATATTTAACGTCAGTTAGTCTTAATACTCAAACTCGTTACAAATTGAAACGATGGACCCTAAGTGGCAAATTGAAACCCTTAATACCCAGTTATGTCACTTTAAAGAAACCACAAGGACCGTATGTGTGATTAACTCTTATAATTTCCTTGAGTAATAATATACATAAATACAAAATTGTAATAAATATATTTGAAAATCCCATTTAATAATTTTTAACAAACTAATGGTATACCCCACACATAGTAAAAAGTATAGAACCAAGTATGTGACACGATTTTATAATTAAGTATGAAATTGAAATTATAAATATTTTTCTAGGGTTGAACAAAAAATTTTATTCCAATAATTTTTACTCAATCTTGCACTTCCAATAATTTAAACCCTAACTACTTTTGTAAGAGACAAACAATTGAATAATTATTTAAACCATTTCTATTTTCATCCTAAAGTCTTCATGCAAATAATGTGTGTATACATTTGCTTTTATCAACACGCGTTTGTTCAGCAATATCAAAGTGACCGATAATCAGAAGGTTACTAAGTCGGATAAGGAATATTGAAATCACAAACGTATAAAAGAATAAGAGCTATTTTTAGAATGAAACATATAATTAGGTGAAAGTGGTATGCCAACCTTCAACCAAACTCCTTTGGGAGTTATCTTGTTTGAAAAAACCAAAAATTCCAAGACATATTTTTCCGAACAAAATTTATTTTACGCCCTTAACTATTTAACTCCTAAGCTCTTTCCTCCAATCAAATTTATAGCCTCAACTTAAATTAGATATATCTCTCTCAAAATGGGTATATATGTTATTTTTATATGTTTGCAAGGGGATATATGTAATTAAAATTTTGAGTTGGGTATATAGGTAAAGTCATATAAAATAAAATAAGTTTTTTAAAGAAAATACAAAATACATGTGAATTCTTTGAATATAAAACACAATATTTCAATCTTTTCTTTTTTATTTTTAAATTGAGAAATATATATAACCAGCAAATATTCGGTCGTTCGAATTCAAGCTGAATGATCATGATCATCACTCTCTCCGTCTCGCCTTAAAATCTCCGAATTTCGAAGCATCGATCATGGAGATTCCTGCAGCAGCTGTTATCGTTCCTCTCGGTGTCCTCTTCTTCGTCTCCGGTCTAATCATAAATCTCATTCAGGTGTGGTTCTCGCTACTGATTCGTGTTTCTACGTATACATGTTATTTCCGGATCATTTTATGCCAATCTTCCTGAATGTTGGAACTTTTTATCACTTGGATCGCACATTATTCAATTGAATTTTTCCTTTATTGATTTGATCAGGACGGTCGAGTTATTCGGGATAAATTCGTATTTTATCGCAGTTTCGTTTGTTTGTTGTTTTTGGTTTTTAGGCGATATTTTTCGTAATTGTATGGCCGTTTTCGAAGAATTCTTACAGAAGGATTAATAGAATTTTGGCAGAGCTGTTGTGGATTGAACTTGTGTGGATTGTTGATTGGTGGTCTGGAGTTAAGGTGATGATTTAGTAAGGTTTCCATAATTTTGAATCACTTTATTTAATAACTTTGGTGAAAATAAGGTTAATTAGGGCTTTATGATCGATCTCTATGATCTACAATTAGATAGGATTCACCTATGAGTTTGATAATTGATGCTTTTTTAGTATAACTTTTGAATCATATGTTACTTTTTATAATCCTAATGAAAAGAACATATGAATATTCTCATATGATTAATCCTTTGCATCTGTTCCTGGAACTCAATTACCAGTTTCTAGTACTCTTTTATTAAATAATTATTAGATCTGATTTGTTTAATAATCCAATATAATTAATCTTTAGGATGAATTTCATTTTTTCCTGATAATTTCTCATATTAACTTTTCTTGCCATGTATAAAAAGATAATATTCGTATATGCACAACTTTTCCGTGAATTCATCATTTAGTGGGACTTTATTTAACTAAGTTGGATCTTTGGTTGGTCACTTTCCAGTTTGAAACTGGTGAATTTTCCTATATTATGATATTTGATTTATTATTAATTTTTGTAATACTTTTATTTAACAGATTTTGATAATGATTTTTAGTGTAGCATTCTAACATGACATCCTGCAGGTGCAATTGTTCACAAATTCTGAGACATTAGAAATGATGGGTAAGATATTGTTGTAAGTTTAGATTCATTAATTACTTATAACCAATTCAAACCGGGTTGTGATTATCTCAAACGGGTCAAATAGTTAGCCAAAACGGGAATGGGTCAAACGGGTTGAAACTTGAAAGTCATCCAAAGTCTATTTTAAAGCATACGACCTCCTAAATCGTATTTATTCAAAGATCTGTTATTGTTATAGAAATAAGGTTTTTGTAATCATAATTAATGCATTACAGGTAATTAAAATGTGTGTTTTATCTATATTAATTGTATTTACAGGTAAGGAACATGCTCTTATTATATGTAATCACAAAAGTGATATTGATTGGCTTATTGGATGGGTATTTGCACAGGTGATTATCATTATAACACCTCTTAATGATATACTTTAAAATTTTCATTTTTTTGTTTTTAGGATAAACTTTTATGCATCTAAAGTTCTGAACTTTTTTTTATTATCATTGCCATGTCAGCAAATGTTTGAAAAAGTAACTTATTATCATTAAATTGTATTGTGACAGCGATCCGAATGCCTTGGTAGCGCATTAGCTGTTATGAAAAAATCATCAAAATTTCTTCCTGTGAGTTTTTAATAATTTTTATGTTACAATATGGCATATGTTACTCATTTCAAGCTAATATGCTAATTTTTTTATTTTTTATTTTTATTTTATAATATACTTCAATATATGCAGGTCATAGGTTGGTCAATGTGGTTTTCTGAGTGTCTTTTTCTTGAAAGAAGTTGGGCTAAAGATGAAAATACTTTAAAGGTGTTATTTCTGATTTTATTACATATATTCTTATAATATTTATATTGCACACATGCTTTAGATTTGGTTGTTTTGATCTATTCGTTTATAAACTAGGTTAGAAATTGATGAAGGAAAACTTAATTGTTTTCTTTTTTGAACAGCGGAAAAAAAATAGAAAAATTAATTAGTTAATAATGAAAGAGCTAGAAATTATAATATGATATTTTAAGTTTAATGTAAGTAATAAAGCATGGATATTGAAATGAAAAGAAGCAGGAATAAAAGAATCTTTGGGAGTTGGGTTTCTAACACGTGGCAACATGAGTTACTTATTAATTACAGATACAGAAAAAATCCATGTATTACATGAGTTGAATAAAGGAAAATTAAATAGCTAGTAATGAAGATTAAGGAATTATAAAACGATAAATAAACTTTTACGTGGCGACATAATTTTTATACATAAAACTTTTTTTCTTTTTCCTTGAAGAATTTATATCATCATTGAAATAATATAACGACACAAAAAATTTCTACACAAAAGTGTTTCAACCCAACCCGTTTCACAAAAACAAATTTATTTTCACATGTGAAAAACACACACTAACAGTGTAGTGTGTGTTCTGCAGATTGGTCTTCAACAATTAAAAGATTATCCTCAACCGTTTTGGTTAGCTTTGTTTGTTGAAGGAACAAGATTTACTCAAGCAAAACTTTTGGCAGCTCAAGAATACGCATCTTCAAACGGGTTACCGGTTCCTAGAAATGTCCTCATTCCAAGAACAAAGGTTAGGTATCATTGTAATATTATTTTATAAAGATTATTTATTTATATGCCTTTAAATTCAAAATTTACAGTTTATGGGTCAAAATATTGTTTTAAAAAGTTAGATATAGGTATAAACTCTTAGTGTGTCAAATATGATTACAAAGTTATAAAACACAACCTAAACAATGAGTTTTGGAATTCTAAATTTAGGAAGTTTTTAATAATGTTTTAATTATTAGCAGTTCACTTATTATATTATAATTTGTTACTCTTTTTACCAACTTTCTGACCAACTACACATTGCTATAATTTCCATAAATACTTTGCGCACTAATCTTGTTATAATTTACTATTTGATTCGACTTATAATTATAATGTAACCTTGTAGTTTCTGCATTTAACAGAGGTTATTACTTCACATTTTTTATTATTTTTATATTTTTGTTTTCAGGGTTTTGTTACATCAGTAAGTCAGATGCGATCGTTTGTTCCTGCAATTTATGATATGACGTTTGCTATTCCAAAAAATACAACTCCACCAACAATGCTGAGGCTCTTTAAGGGTCAACCTTCTGTGGTGAGTATTTGTTAACGGGTCAAATTGAAACGTGTCACATTGGGTAGACCGACCCACAATTTCTTTTCTTTTTTTGAGTTTTTTTTTTTTAGATTTATATAATGCAATATGGTCACATTGATCTTTTAGCTTCACACACTTGACCCGTTAAAGATTTAAAAAAAAAACTAAATTGACCCGTATGTATATAAACGGGATGAAACTGCAGCTGTACTATTTTTTCAGTTGTCTTAACATTTTAAAAGCTGCTTTATTTACTTTGTGACCCATTTTAAAATTTTTATCCTCATTTTTCTTCCCTCTGAAAATTCAAAATTTGAACACTTGGTGTTTATAGGTAACAAAAATTTGATCTATGAAGTTAATGTTTGTTTCTGCAGGTTTATTATTATTATGGAATTCAGTGTTTTATTACAGATTACTGATTTATTTTTTATATATTCTTTTTGAAGGTTCACGTGAAGATGAAGCGTTATTCGATGAAAGATTTGCCAGAAACAGATGAAGGTGTTGCACGATGGTGTAAAGACTTGTTTCTTGCAAAGGTTCTGTTAATCTTCTTTGTTTAGAATGCCAAGGGCTAAAATTACCTATTTGCCCATTGTCTTCTGTAGTAATTAACTAATTATTAGATTATTCACAAGGGCACCTTGTGAAAATAAACATCTAACAGTTACACTCATATTTATTTTTAATTTGATTTTAAGATCCGTATTATTTTCAATAACTGTTTAACATGTTCTCAAGACCCTAAACATAAAAATTTTCTCATTTATATTATTAAGGACAATATATATATATTTTTTTAACATTTATGCATAATGCAAGAGGTGTTTATGAAATTTGAATGCAGTAAAATAACAATTGATATGTAAATTAATGATAAAGGTAAACATCATCACTATTCAAATTTAAATTCATTTATAAGATACAAAGTGAATCATCTATAATGTAAGACTATAGTCTTACATTAATTTGAAACTATTGACATTTTAAATATTCTAAATTAAAGGTAGGTAGGGTTAGAACTTTAGGCGTTTATTTCATTAATGCATAATACAAATCGGGTTTATCAAAATTGATTTTAAAATATATTCAACTGATGCGTAAATAAAAAGTTATGGAACTATCATTAGTATCTAATTTGGTCTTCATTTAGAAGGTATTAAGTAAATCTTGTTAATTATGTAATTTTAATTGGTTTTACATTTTTGCATTCTATGTTTCACTTATGAACATATTATAGGAAATGACTCGTTTCTAAAATATTTATCAATGGTGAATATGTGTGTAAATACTAAATAGTAAGTTTATGATCATTAATTAATTATCATATAATTAAAGGGTGAAATTAAAAATGTTTGCTATAATTTCAGGATGAATTATTAGACAAATATAAAACAGAAGACACATTTCCTGATTCAGAAGCTCATGACATCGGTCGCCCTTTTAAACCTCTTGTGGTAAGAAAACAGATTCTGAATCTTGATTATTTTATAATTTACAGGTTAAATAATCAGTTAATTGCTACTTGGTATTTTTTAACTATTTACCATTTTACCCTTCCTCCAAACATATCTTTTGGTCATTTTATTTGTTGATGCGTTTACATTCAAACATCTTGGCAGTATTTTCATCTTGTACAACCATCTGGTTCTGATTTTTTAATATCGCGTTAAATAATTTATTAATTGTTACCTAGTAATACTAAATTAACTATTTAGTTTTTACAATTCATCCAAACATGTTTTTTGGTCATTTATCTGTTGATTTGTTAAGAAATCAGAATTTTCCAAACAATTAAACATCTTGTACAACTTAATGATGTGATTCTGATTATTTTAATATTCTATTAAATAATCAGATTACTACTTGGTAAAAAACAAACTTAACCATCACCCTTTCTGTAAACATATCTTTTTGTCATTATCTGTTAAATTGTTAATATAATCAGAATTTTACAAACATTCAAACATCTTTATAGTATTCTCATCTTTTACAACCTGATTATCTGCTTCTGATTATTTTGATATCGTGATTAAATAATCAACTAATTGCTGCTTATTACAAACAAAAATAACTACTTACCTTTTCTCCAAACATATTTTTTTGATCATTTTATATATTATTTATTATTTCATTAGATAATAAAAAAATGCCAATCATTAAAGCTTTTTGACACAGTTATCTGATTCTAATTATTTTAATATCACATTAAATAATCAGTTAATTTCTACTCAGTAATACAAAATTAATTAATTATCCTTCCTCCTAACATACTTATCTTTTAATTCATAAATTAATCAGAATTTTCCAAACATTTAGACATCTTGAGAGTATCTTCATGTTGTACAACCTGATTTTTAGATTCTGATTATTACAATATCGAGTGTTTTTTTTATATACAGGTAGTTACTTCATGGGCATGTTTGCTTGGTTATGGGACCTACAAATTCTTCCAATGGTCTAATCTTTTGTCATCATGGAAAGGTTTGACAGTTACAGCGATTTGTTTGGCGGTTATAACTGTTTTAATGCAAATTATGATCCAATTCTCACAATCGGAACGATCCACGCCTGCAAATGTGGCAAATTCCAGTAATGTACACAAAAAACAGCACTGAGTACAAGTAAAAGTTCTGAAAAAAAAGAATTTATTAAACAGGTTTATATGAAGAACATTGAACACTTAAAATCCTAAATTTACTTCATAATTTGTAAAAGTTGACTGATGTTTTACTTAGCATCCTTTAATCCTAAGTTTTGTACCAAAGAAATAGAAAAGTTCAAGAATCAGTTTTTTTTTTGTTTCTAAATCTGTTTTAATGTCATATGTATGATTCATTTTTGCAGTAAATTATCAGCAGTGAATGCATTAAGTTTGTCTTTGGTTGTTTTTGAGTTATTTTCATTTTTTTATTTTTGTAACCAACACCTGTCTGCATGTTAACTACATATGAACAAACATGCACATATATATATACATATATAGGATTTGAACCATCACCAATTGACGAGGGAAATACATTTAACATCATTCCCTTAAAGACATTTAGTTACTTTATTTATGGTCAAGTACTTTTATAAATCCTAAATCAGGAGAATGTATCTTGGAATATGCCAATATGGTATATACTATAATCAGCTAAGTCCGCGGTGCGCCCGGGTGAGTGGGTGTACCACACAGAAGAGAGAGTGACTTACATGGGTGACTGAATGGATGAAAATGCTCAGGTGAGTGGGTGTGGGTGAGTAATTATTATGCAATCATTGTTTTATTTTTAATTTTTTTTAACTTAGCATATAATAAAAAAAGCATTACATTAATAATAAAAAATAAAAACATCCTAAAAGTAAAAAAAAACAAAAAAACAAAAAAAAAACTACAATAATCCTAAAAAATAAAAATAAAAGTGCTACAAATATAAAAAAACACCCCTAGCCATAATACTTTTTCCTAATACGATTCTTCTCTTTTACGGCGTATTCTCGATTGATTCCAGTTAAATGATTGGTATTCGAGAATAGCATTTGCAACTTGAGCATTCTTTTTCGTTCGTTTTTTACATCGTTAAAAATCCCCGAGCTTTTTGCATAAACTATCAATGACTGTGTTAACCGGTTGAGCTTGTGAAGATGGTGTTCGTTAAGCCTTGGCTCGTTCCGCTTTGGCCCGATCTCTCCCGGTTAGTCGAATCGGCTCCTCTTCTTCGTCTTGGGTATTGTTGAGGTTAAACTCATTGCAAGCATCTGATCCGGCGGGGCTTTCAAAGTTGCTTGATTCTGATGTTTTTGAACGCTTTGATGAAGAACCACATAATCCATGCGGTATTGCTCTCATGCCCAGTGGCGAAGCTTCAATATATGTAGTGGGGTTGCCAAGATCATATATGTAGAATTTTAAGGGATTTCGTGGGTTGC
>WOUH02015652.1:0-15581 GCA_009936405.2 Stevia rebaudiana
AGTGCCTGCCACAAGGATCTAGCATCAGTATAATCTTTGTACCCTTGTGCGATTTCAGTGCTCAAACCCATAGTTATGTGAGCCAAAGCACCCATATTCCTGTCATCGATTTTCTGATCCTCATCAGTGTATTCTTCTATGGGTTTTGGAATTTGAAATCCATCAGGTCCATCCATAGTGATAGGAGTTGGACCTCTGTAGATAATCCTCCAGTATTCAGGATTTTTCGTTCTGATTTGCATTTCGAATCTTAATTTCCACTCTGGATACTCGTCACAGGACGTGAGTCTAGGAGGACGAGTTGAAGTACCGATGATAACATCTTCCTCATTGTTCTTGGTCACTAAAACAAAGTCCATTTTAGCAAAGGTAACCGTTCAACCAAAAGTAATAAAAGAATAAGAGTTAGAGACGGTCTCCTATTCTCTACTCAATACGACTCCAAAAAAAATATTCTTCTTTTCTTTCTTTTTGGCCTCTGCCGTCGCACCCAAGAATCCCATGTGAACACCTCAAAACTTCCTCTTTTTTTTTTAAACCTTCTGTTGACTTCTTATTCTCTTTATGCCGTCCCAAATCTAATTATATAAGATGAATATATCTCCCTTTTTTTATTGTTTTCTCTATTACGAGAACCCTTTTGATCAGAAACTCTATTTTCCAACGAGATGATTTAAAGGTACCAGTTGTGTGCCGAGAGGATTGAAAAATAATTATTGTTATGTTTCTAGGAGATTGTCGAGAGGTTGGTGTTGGCCGAGAGGCTTGATTCACGAGAGGTTGTTCTTTGGGTCGAGAAGATTATTGATTATTGAGATCGAGAGGATTGTTTGTTAATGAGATCGAGAGGTTGAGATGGTTTATGGTCGAGAGGATGGTCGAGAGGATGGTCGAGAGGATGGTTGAGAGGATGATCGAGAGGATGGTCGAGAGGATGGTCGAGAGGATGGTCGAGAGGATCACCGATAACTTTCCCACTGTTTCTCGTGAAGATTACCGAGACCCTTAATCAAATAACCACGAAAACACCCAAGATCGTCGATTTCAATGATTAAAACATTAATTCTTCACTGTTCATCACCGAAAAATACCCAAAACTTCAAATTCTTCTTCAAAAACCGTCGTTCTTCAATTTGTTGATATCACACCCGAGCCACGAATTGGTTCGCAAGCTCTGATACCAATTGTTAGTCCCGAATCAGTTTCTAACAGCGTGATATCGATAGCGAAACCGTTTGTTTATGCGGAAACTAAACAAACACGCAATATAAAGAACACGAATACGAATAAAGATGAAGAATGATTTTGTATTCACTGATTGCACTCAACCTCTAAGGATTGACTGGTACAATTTGTGTTCTTGATAAACAAAGAGAAAAATTAAAACAACTTGCTAATCGGCTGCCAATGAGAATGAACAGTTAACCTAATAAAGTAAAACAATCGGTTTATATATCACCGTTACATAGTAAAGCCCATGATTAACCAACAAACATAATTAACTCTTTGTGCGGCCCACCACCATCGAGAGTATTCCTGCCGAGAGGATATTCACCACCACCAACGAGAGAATTAACTTGTCACCGTGAGGATTCCAACGAGAGGATTTATATCCATCGTGAGGATGGAATGCACATCGTGAGAAACACAACCGAGAAGCCACAACCATATAAATACGTACCCAACATGGGATTTTCTATAAAAAGACTCTAATTATATACAAAAGACTGACTCAAAAACGTAGTTTTCCATCCACACACATAAAACCTACATTGCCCTCAATGTAGAGATGGTAGTTCTTATCAGATACTCCAAATTCAGATTCCAAGTCTCAAACGACATTCATATCAGATATGGGAGGAAAGAGTGCATCGAGTGGAGATTTTATTGGTAGTTCTTCAGAGTCAAATAAATCAAATTTAACGTACACTCAGAACAACACCTACTCAATATCCAAATCGCAAATGCATCAAGTATTACTACTGATGGTAATCATTCAAGTTCTGAAGATGGAAGCTCATCAGATGATGAAGTGTATAAAGAAGCAACTGGTGATGGTATTACTGAAAATATCATTAATGAAGCAACCACTAAAGTTGTACAATTAGTGGATCAAATGGTGGAGAGTGAAAAATGTGAAGAAATGAAGAAGGATAACAAAGAAGAAAATTCAAAAGTTTAAACAGAGTTTGATTTTATGGCGGATACATCCTCAAAAGGAAAAAACGAATCTGAGGTACATTCCACATGTTTTAATTGCAAAACTATTATTGATAGATTAACTGCTCATAATGATCTGTTAGCTAGAGATTTGGCTTTCTTAACCTCCATTAACAAGGTGTTACTGAACAACTTGAAACTAAAAACAAAATCAAATGTAACACTTGTGTCAATTTTGAAGGACAAAATGAGAGGTTAAAGGAGCAAAATATCAACTTGATTTGCGATTTTAACAATTGTATTGAAACTAATAATGTTCTAAAGTCAAATGAATCTGATTTCAAAAACAAAGTGCAAGATTTAACAAAAGATAAAAATGATCTTAAAGAACACTTATTTTGAAACAAGAAGCAATCAACACTTATATTGATAAGATCGCACAAGCCAAGCTTGAAGCAACTAATTCCAAAGTTGATTTTGATAATCTTAAGCTTAAATTGGACAGTTATACCAATTCATCATATGTTTTAGATCAAATCATCACTTCACAACATGTAAGTAGTGATAAATCTGGATTAGGGTATAATGCTTGTCTGCCCCCCATGAATGACAATTACACAAGTCTTCCAACAAGTGAAAAATCCACAAATATTGAGATTAAATCTTCACTTGTTGGTGAACCTTTTGACTTGAGTAATGATGATTTGTTGATAAGTTCATATGCGGAAACAAGTTCACCAACTTCAGTTAGTGATTTGGATGCTCCGATCATTGAGGATTGTGATGACTCTGATAGCGAATTTGAGTTAGAACAGATTAAATCTAAAATTGCAGCTAGTCATCACAAAGTGAATTCCAAAATTTCACTACAAGACATTCCTGTGTCTCAACCGATTTCAAATCTTAGAAAATCAAATGTGTCTGCTTCAAAAATTTCATCTTTTGAGAAAATCAAATTTGTCAAATCAACTGAATCAAATGAAGTTAAAATTGAATCCAACGTTGATTTTGTGTCAAATAAACAACAAGCATCCAAAACACAAACTTGGAATCAAAAGAATTCAAATGTTGACAAATATCGAATTCCAAATCGACGTAATGATGAAACTTCATCTTCAAAATTAATCTAGATCAAACAAACAGTTCCACTCAAACAATCACAAATGAATCAAACTGAACACTAAGTTAAATCAAATTTTAAGAAAATTGAATTTGTTAAATCTCAGGGTAGTGATGAAGTTAAGAATTTTGAGAATACTTCAAATGCTACATTTGTCAAACAAAAACAAAGTTTTTTACGTCAAAATCAAAATTCTTCATGTTCTACTTCATCGTTTGGTCCCTTAAATCCAAGATATGTTACTCCGAGGCATGTTGAGCGGAAAACATATTTTAAATCAAACCAGAAAAGACCTAGTAAAGCTAAAACGTCATATTTACATAAGGTCAATGATAAACTTGTTTATTCTTGCCAAAATGTAAAATCAGTCTTTAGTCCTAAACGTGTGCATGACTTTCAAACAGAAAAACAAAGAAAGAAAGTTTATCATGAAAACGTCAAAACCCCAGAAAAAGTAAAACCCCCTGAACCAGTTTTGAAAATTGAACAATCCACATTATTTTATCATAAAAGGTGCTTTAACCAAAATCAAATGTGGATGCCTAAGAGTTCAATGGAAACTTTAGATGTTCCATTATGTAAGTGGGTGGATATCACATTTCTTGATGATCACGGACGACCCATGACTACTAAGGGTGGGGTTCTTAACGTTTAAGTTATTTGAGTAATCAGTGCAGGTTGTTCCAAAGGATTTATCAACAGCAGCTGGATTGTTACATATTTATCAGTTGATAGTGGAACTTTCAAAAGCACAAGACTTTTGGTGATATCGTTCTTTTCTTATTCTCTTTAAAATTCAAAAAGATAAAAGGATTTTAATTTTTAGAATTTTAGAGGGTAATTTCAAGAAAAAGAAAAACAAAAAACATGTGCAAAATCAAGAAAATCCAAAAACATTATAAAATACAAAAATAAGAAATCGATCCAACCGTTGAGAAGTGATAGTGCATTGGAAAATATTTCTTAACTCATTGTTTTGATCGAAAAACGAAAATACAAAAATAAGAACCATAAGTACTTGGTATGATTTGTTTGGTAGGCTTGACACTTCACAAATCGAACAATTAAACGTTATTACCAATCTTTGTGGTGTACATCATGAAAGGTGTAGTGTTTGACATTTGCCTTGATTGTGTGGTTGTCTTACTTGTGTGCTTGCTTATTGTCAAAACAAAATTAGAAAAATCACTGTTTTGATCATGTGTTTCATTTTCAAAAGAACTTTTTCTTATTTTTCTTTCTGTGTTCAAAACTTGAGCTTTCTCTGCGTATACGAGACGTTTAATCATATGGAAAGAGTCATGAACGCTTCTGCCTTATTTTTGCATGATCACTTCAGATAAAAGTACTATAAAATTAACACAATAGATCATTGTGAGTTGGATAGTTCACAAAACGGGGATATGTCTGATTGAGTGGGAGCCATAAGGTTGTGTATATAGCTATTAAAGTGAAATACAAAATATACAGTGAGTGTTAAAGTTTAAAATGGATCAATGTACCGGCAATCATTCTTGACTTGTGTGTTTCTAAAATGAAAAATAAATAAAACAGATCCTGGCAATGTTGTTGAAAATATCTACCAATATGATCTCATGTTCGGATCATTCTCACAAAAAGATAATTTATTTTATTTATATTTATTGCATTTTATTTCAATTTCTTGCATTAAATCATTTGAAAAAATCCAAAAATATTTTAGGTGTGTTTTGATATAAATTTAGAAAAACCAAAAAGATTTTAAGTGTGTTTTAGCATAAACTTTAGAAAATCCAAAAAGAGTTTATTTCTTCTTTATTTTTCCGATAAACCGATGTGAGATAACAAATTTTTTGATCGTATGTTGTCAAGATGATACATGTTAAATTCTAAGACATGGTCTTGTATTGTGCCTTTGTGCTTTTCAGATTAAATTTTTAAAGACACTGATCCGAGAAATATCTGAGGGGAACTATCATTGAAGAAGAGCTAAAGCTTGAAGCGCTGAAATGTCAAATTCACTCAAGGTTGAAGATTAAAGATTCAAATTTGAATATTGATCTCATGCTAGATCTGAGGGAATTTGTTAGCACATCTTCGTCTCTACATGAAGAATATATTACTTTGAGTCATGAGGAATATAAAAATGATCGCATGCTAGGTCCAAGAGGGAATTTGTTAGTGCATTATTGTATGTCCCTAGCATGATGATCAAATTATATAAGATTTAGTTAGTTTTTATCTCTGTCTAATATTAATGTGACAAGAAGCTTCTGTCACATTGTTGTGTGACTAGAAGGCTTTGTCACTTAGGAGTTAGACAAAGAGTCTCTGTCACGTAGAGATGTGACAGAGAGTTAGTAGTATATATAGTGAGATACTTAGAATCTTTGTAAGACTTGGATCACTTGTTCATATTGTAAAAAGCGTTTTTGATCATATTTTGAATACAAAAGCTCTCAAGTTTATCTTTTCTACTTGTGATCTTAATCTCATCCGATTAACGAATTCCGCACGTTAATCAGATCACGTAATCATATCGCATTGTTCACGATCGTCTCAGGACCTACACAAAGTATGTTTGATTATTATTTAAACAAATATGGATCCAACATACCCACGCCATCGGGTGCGAGTAGCTCATCTAGTTCGGTTTGAGCACGAGATCCGATAGTTGCTTTTTAAACACCATAAAAAATGTAACGTCGTGGTGGATTACACAATAGGGATACTACCGAGGACTATAACAATCTTGATATTTTGGCGTGGTGAAAAGCAAAGGAATCCGAGTTTACGATTCTTGCCACCATTGCTCGTGATTTACTAACCTCCTAAGCTTCTACGGTAGCTTTGGAATCTACATTTTCTCTTAGTGACAAGGTTTTATCGTTGCGAAGAACAAAACTCACTCCAGAACGGTAGAGAAGTGTATTTGCTTGGACGCGATCAATCGTATTCAAGATGCTACGTCACTTGAAGATAAAATAGAATTGTGCTAGATAAGGAGGTCAAGGAAGGTCTATCTACCGGATTATCCGAAATAGAAATGAACGAGATCACAAACCCTTCGCAACATTAAGACGACTTGAAGTGATCCCAACAAGATGAAAACGTTTATTTTAAAAATTAATAATATTTTTTGCGTTTTAATGTATGTTTTTTCTATGTAAGATATTCAAAATAGATAAAGATCGAGTTTTAAGTTACTTATTACAATCTAACCGTTGGAAAATTTTTTTATGAGCGGCCGATTTGATGGGCAAAATCGGTTAGGGTTTGTACCCGAACCAGGTAGACCGGGTATGGTATTCCATACGATAGATCAGTTCCGGTTTGGAACCAGTTTGGCTCAAGAACCGGGCTTGTTCTACCTAACTATGTTAAAAAAACCTGGTTTGCCCACCTCTACCCAGGAACTTTTAATTGCCATTAATCGGTCAGACCTGACCCAAAACTTATATAGCGTATGTACGTCATTTTTACACAGATTCATGCATGTTTGATCATTTGAAGAAAGCGACATGAAGTTTCCAACTGAATGAAGAGAAATCATGCATATAATGTTAAAAAAATATAAACTTATATCAAGAAAAGGAAAACAAAATTTACAACCTTTATAATCAGAAACCGTTTTTGGCAAAAACATGGATGGATGTGTAAAACCATGTAGATAAATCTCTTTAAACATTCACTCATTCATTCAGCATCCTCCTTTTCTTTAACTTGATGAAAAAGCTACCGAGTGTCTCTTCATCTCCCAATTCTTCTTTTCCATATGATTTTCTATTAAAAATACTACACCTTTTGAGATTAGGATAATCATGTTTTCTATATCGCCTTCTAAAATACACTTTAAATTCTGCTCCGCCTCCCATTTCAATGCTTCTTCTTTCATCATCAAACCCGCCATTTATCATGCTCTTTTCCTCTCTGCAACCAATCAAACTAGATTAAAAAATATACCAGTATTTTTTCTCATAACCAATACTCGTATTTTAAGTTATAACAATAGCCAAAATTAGAAAAAGAAACTGATAAACAAGACAATACTTGCCATATTATATATATAACACAACTATTAAGTGGGACAATTGAATTATTAATTATATTATAATTTCAAGCATTCAAGTTTTTGCAAGTGGGAGGTACTAAACACAAAAAAAGCCATCGCTAAAGAAAAAAATCTTCATTACTTGAAATCTTTATATCAAACTAACTTAATGTAATTGTTTCTTCAGAGCTGGTCGGTTTAGACTATGTTCCATTTTTGGGTTAATATGTGTAAGATGAATATTTAAAATAAAGCTTGTAAAAGAGATTGGAAAACTGTCCCAGGTGTGTAATTTTAACACATATTAGCGTTTATGTTGATTGTGTTCAACTTATGAAGGTTTACTTAACCCGCCACCTGTAATTGCAACTTTAGGGAGAATAAGATGGAAGCCATAGTTGTCATGTTTAGCGATGAATAATTTATTGAATTTATAGCCTATGTTATAAGGCTATTTAACAATGTATAAAATTTGTAGTATATTTATGCCTTCTTCATATTAATCAAGAAAACAAAAAGACACTAGACAGCTGCTAAATACCCTGAAAAATCGTTAAACCATAAAATATTTAAAAAAAGAGTGAATAAATCAGATATTGACATCTATGATGGAAGCTTGAACTGAAATCATACCTTTGATTCCGTTTCTGCTTTACAGTGGCTTTCCTTTCAGTCTCAAACAGTCTGCTTTTATCAGAGTCATCTTCATCAATTAGCCTCAATACCTTTTCAGTATGAGTAACCTGTCTAGCCCTCCTAGATCTAATTTTAGGGACCCCTCTGCAAAAAGTTAATAATTTCCAACCACATCTAATATTTAAAAACAGTTCACTCTCACGGTTATCTTTCAAAAAGTAACAACTAAAAAAATTTGGAGCATATACCTTTCGTTCGACTTCCAATTCCCAGTGGCTTCTGTATCACCAACATGACCGTTACTCTCGAATACCTGTTCTTCAGTATGAGTAACCTTTCTAGCTCTCCTGGGAACAATTCTGCAATATGACAAAAAGGTTCACTATCAACAAACACTTACACAAGGAGAACATTCTGCACCAGAATATGAACATAGAAACACTAATGATGATAAATAGCTTGAAAGTTTGCCTAACAAAAAGGAAATATGACATAGAAATCTGAAGATCATTTCTTGCACGTGACATGGAACTATTGGATCATAAAGCATGCTCAGATGAAGTTGAAAGTGAATCAAAAAAATAATAATAATAAAAATACAACATCAAGAGATAGAAATTTCGATCCATTAGTTATATATGGATAATTCGCGTTCTATTGTACCTCGAATGAGTCAAACAGACGAAAATAGAATAGAAAAAAAAACTCAATAAAATCAGGTCAATTGGGTCAAACAGGCCAAAGAAAAAACGTAAATCATTATACACCAACTTGTAGTATTATAATATATTCTTTGTAATCATGAATGAAACCTGATCGATCATTTAAAAAAGAAATGTGCAATATCATGAGGCAGACCCGTATGAAAGAAAACCCTGTTTTACCCTATTAACCAACCCTATTTATTTCAAAAAAAAAAAAAATTCAAAGGCAGACCTTTTCTTTTTCTTGATTGACCTTTCGAGAGCTTCATTGGGTTTGGGATCCGACTCAATTAGCAGAGGTGTGACAAAATCTTGGACAGTGATATCAGGGCGCTCGCCTTCCCGGTCTACAAAATTGGATATTAGAGCAGCTCTTTTTAGCTTTCTGGCGACTTGTAGCCTATGAACATGATGTGGACGCAGCACCCTCCATCTCCTGTTGATAAAAAACTCAATTTACTCAAAAATATAAAAGTTTTGATAGTTTAAAAGAAAGAGAAAGTTATTTTGGTTAGAATAATGAGTTTATGGTATGGAGTCTTAATGTTCGGTATGTAAAGACTTAGGTTGACTAACTTTCCCGCATGCAAGAATCTTGGGTATTTACAAATAAATAAATAAATAGAGGGTTTTTGTAATTTTAACGGTCTTAGGAGGTTGAAAAAGGAGGGTCAATCGAATTGGGTATACCTGAGACATTGACTGTCGGTGCGTGGAGGAATAGATGCAGCTATCCTAGACCAGCAGTAGTTATGTTCCTCAATTGCTTTTATCAATATTAAATCCTCATCTTCAGTCCACTCATTCATATTGAGACAAGGATCTAGGCAATTAACCCATCTGTCACACAAACAAAACAAAACAAAACCAAACCTGGTTTACTCAACCATACATTACATTACGTTAAAGACAATAAAACAAGTACCTTTCTCGGCATTGTACTTGTGTCCTGCCAGGCACAAATTTAGCAATTTTATTCCAGTTTTTGGCCCCAAATAGCTTCACAGCAATTTTTAGACGCTTGTCCTCATCTGGGTCCCACTTCCCAACTCTTTTCCTGAGTGGGTTCAATGACTTCTTCCATCTGAAAAAACCGTCAACTGCAATTATTTACTAAAATATTTTCAAATTACGACTCAGTTCTCCATTAGTCTAGGTCCCCTAAACACTTGTATTGATTTTTATTAAATCAAAATATTAAGTTTAATACACCAAAATCTGATGCTTACAGTGAGACGGGTGCATCCTTTATAAATACACTCACTATAGGTGAACTTCTCTTTTAGTTTTAATCTAACCATTAGCCCCCATTAGATAAAAACATAACCTATATAAAATTAGCTTGGTTCAACTTGTCACCTCTACATATTGACCATTTTGATAGAAAACAAGTAAAAGTGAACCAAGGATAACTGGTTAAAACATTTGAGTTTAAGACGGTTCATGTTATACTACGGGGTCAAAAAGGATAAATTTGTTTAATGTGCTCAAGTATGATTACAAAAACATACTACTGTAATAACAACATGAAATATTTTATTAAAAGTTAAGTGGTCACCTGTTGGAACACTGGGTCCCGGTGCGTCCTTCAAGTGTAGAAGCAACTAGCTGCCAGTTAGTCTCACCATACTCAGCTACAGCCTTACGAAGTTCCTCATCATCAGGTGGGGTCCACTCATTTTTAATTATAGATGCATTAAGACTCTTTTGAAAACGTGACAGACACTGAAAAGGTGTCCTATTTGTTTTCAGTTCCATAGCAATCTCAATCCAGTTACTAATCCCTCGGTTCGAAACAATATGCAACAGCTTCTTATCTTCAACTAAATTCCACGACCCATGATTAATTGAAGGATCCTCACAGTTCCTCCATCTAACAATTTTTAAATAAATCAAAAAACAAATCTGTTGATTTTATAACAATCCAACAAAGAAAAACAGTTACCTTGATTCACATTCAGGAGCAGATCGGCCTGTGACATAGATAGAAGCCACGCGTTCCCAATTAACCTTGTCAAACTCAACAAATGACTTCAGCTCTTCGCTTGTTAATTTATGATGTTTAATTTTTTTAATCATGTTAACCCGATAACGAGAATCCTCATTTCCACCACTGTCAAGAATATATAAGAAAACATTCTTCATAATTTTATACAAGTGTGAGCTAACCAAGAATATGATGATTTTAAAATAAACAATGCCACAAAGCCACGTTTAAGTTTACTTTAAACTTTAGTAGGATATATCTGATGGCTGCATACTTACATGTGCTATATGTACTTCGGTTGATTCTAAACATTGGTCTAAACCACCTATATTCAACCAATGGTTCAAATTTCGGCGTTAATAAGGTAAAACACAACTATTATCTAGGTAGTCAAAGTTGTCGCATTCAAGTCGCAAGTGTCACCTAGGCACGTCAGACAAAAGGAGAAGGCAATACTTTGGTAAAATAAAATACGATACAGAAAGTAATATAAAATGAATAGTACCATGCCAAATATATAATTAAAAAAACAAATACAATTAGCAATTAGAATCATCAAATTAATACTATAAGTTAAAAACTAATAACAATTCAAAACAAGCAAGATTCATGCTCGTCACACGGACTAAGAGGAGGTTTAAAACCTAAACTGAAAATACATAAAAAATAGAAATAAAAGTGAACCTCCCATCGCGCGCGTGTGCGCCTTTGAAAGCTGTTTGCCTTGAATATACCTAAAAGGCGTGTATGTGCCTTGCCATGTGATCCTAGGCATGACCCTTTGACTACTATGAATAATTTAACAAGGAAAAAAACATCGTGCTTTTGATCACGTGAGAAAATTAACAGTCAATCGGTTCACGTATGCTATATATTTAAAATGAATAATTTCCTACGTATAATATAGAAAAACGACAGTTTCCAAATTGAAACTGTAAAACAACTTGATACGGGAACCCAGAGTTAGGTCATAAAACGGGTCAATGGGTCGAGGCAGATCCAGAAGCTTCTGGATGACAGGAAGCTAAGTGGCAGAAAAACGTTCAAACTTTCAAAGTGGGGTAATCCAGGAATTCAGAGAAAGTGGGGCAAAACTGTCAAGAAGTTGCTGATGTCATTTGGCATATATATACATAGGGTAAAGATTTTAATGTATAATTTATATAAAAAATAAGACGTTAAAAAATTTAAAATTTTATAAAGTCGTTACATATGTTAACATAACGTGGATTTCTAAAGTTTTCTCAACTCGACTTGGTTTTCATTAAAAACACCCCCTATATATATAATTATATATATATATTTGTGTTGCATTTAGATCTTAGGTTGTCTGGTTAATTATGTTAAATTAGTACTTTGTACTTTGGAGCTCGAATGGGCCCTATCATTGTTATCTTTTGATTATAATCAAGCTTTCAATTTCTAGTTTCTATAACAACAAAAAAGTATGACAAAAACACATACCTCAAAAGGTTGCGCATTAACATTTCTTGAATTTGTTGTCTGATTCCCTTCAATAGTTTCTCCTTCTCCTCTTTTGACCAAGGTTCCTTACTCAAAGAAATTGGATACTTTGACACTTCATTTCTATAAAGGGCAACATGAGAATTTTCAGTAGGGCCTTGATAAATTGCATGGTTGTTTTTATCCTTAACCTGTAATTCCACATTTATAAAAATCAGAACCAAGAATATTTTATTGAATACTAAAAACCATTCATTACTTTATTGATAGCATAACCTTCTACAAAATGAAATACAAACCACTATAATTATTGTTTCTTTCTTTTATCTTTTATGTGTGTGAGATGGTGTTTGGGTATATTCTGAACCTTGCCCCATCCCCATAAGCATTTTAAACTTTAGTTGAACTTTATTGATGTCTGATTATATTTCAAGTACAATGTATGAGAAACATACGAATATATGAAGCTAAAGGTGCATGAAAAGAAAAACTAACCTTAGAAGCATTGACTCTCTGCTTAGGAATTGAAATAAGCTGGATGCGTGCATCCTTTTTTTGAGACAATGCACGACCTGTTCTTTTTCTACAAGTGGTCTGAAAATCTTTTAGTATTTTAACACGTTCCCTCAATTTTTTATTTTCTTCCATGCTGGCTCCAATTTGAGCTAATTTATCACGTATTAACTTCTGGCAAGTTCTGTTCTTCTTAATGGCTTCAACAAATGCTTGTGCAGAGCTTGGAAAACTGCCATCTGTCACTGGAGCAAGTTCACTTGAAGCATTGAGATTCTGATTGGTGGCCCTTCCATCTACACAATCTCGTCCATTATTATTTCTCTTTACAAAAAAATTAGGTAAAGTTTCCTTTCCCAAGTCTATGTTATTAGTTGCACCAACCTGCTCTGATCTCTGTGCAGACTTCTCCATGCAGATGTTCATGCTATCTGCTTCTAGATCCAATACAATAAATAAGAGATTATGTTAGTTTTAACCGATACCATATGTTGAAACAGCCTCATACAATTGAATAAACCATTTCCAATCATGTTATAAGGGCATGCATCTATGATAAATGTATCAATGACAAGGGAAGGAAAAAAAAAGCAATATGATGTTCCAACCTTAACTCCTGTTACCAAATTTAGAGCTAAATGGCAGTAAAACAGTTCCAATTTCACAACCTGCCAATAGCAGCATCGGATAATACAACTGGACTCCAACCTTTTAATATAATATCTACTAAATGTTAATAAAAAGAAAAAGAACCATATCAATTCACAATTTTCTCTAATCTAATCACCTAAAGAATGTAAACCAGGAACTTTTGAATTGCCATTTGTATTTGGAAAATAACCTCTCGAATAATTGGTGTAGCAACACCTCTTAACCATTCTATTAAGACATTTACCAAGCTTTTAAAATATTAATTGAAGTATGCAATCACTGAAACAATTAGAAACTAATCTTTACCGTCGTACTGCGAGAAGCGCCGTTGAATGGCACGGAGGGTTTCAAAATCGTCACAATAATCATCATTTTGATCTGATAAACCTGAAGGTATAATGGTTTGTAATGGTTTCATAGAGATACGCCCATGTTCAGTGCCAGCGTTGCAGGTGGGAACAGAAAAACGTTGTTGAATGCTACGCAGCAACTCTATGTCTTCATCCTCAGACTCATAGGTGGCACCATAATCGACATCGAAATCGACTCCTGTAAGAGAAAACGCTTTTCTCACGGCTTCCATGTCTTCTGCAATTACAGTATCGGAGTCGCTGCCGGAGGACTCATCGTATGACATTCTGAAATTACTTTGATCAAGCGGCTACCCTTTTCTTACGAAATCGTTGTTGTTACCAGATGTACAAACAATGAGTTGATAAGAAATCAATGCACTCCTAAACTTCCAATATGATGAAGATGATGATGATGAAACAACAACCCTTCTTCCCAAAAATCATGTGTCTCAAATCTCACCCAAATCTCTATATCCAAAATCGTGGATGGTTTCCAGATTGCGACTAAAATCTCGCTAGTAGTGTGACGATGAAGATAAAATCAGATGAAAATCTCACCAGTAGTGCGACAAAAACCAGATCATGGTGGAGGCTGCTTAGGTGGTCGTAGGGTTGGAACTTTGAAAGTGAGACGATCATATGGTATTATTGTTAAGGGTGGAGAGGTAAAGGCGGAGGGAGCGGTGCACTATCAAAAACACAATCAAATTGTCAAGTGATTCCATTATATTTACAAGTAACCTCTATTAATGGTAATAGTACCCTCTCAGTCCTTCTACTTTTTTATTTCTCCAACAATTGAATTCTCAAACATTTCACTTACCCTTATCTGCAAAAACTACCCGTAACCACTACCCTCTTAGGGTACCCGCATAAGTGGCGGTGGTATTGCCGATACATTATATTTGCTGATTCCCTAGCCAATGGAGTACTCCCTCCACCCTAACGGGTACTTGACAACTTTATCTTTTTAACAATTCAATGCCTAGAGGATGGTTGAACCTTTAAAAAAAATTAATAATAATAATAATAAAAAATAGGGAACGCATTCTGGTCATCTGTTTACTTACGTTGTGTTGCTGAGTTTATTTAGGCTCTGTTTCCGAGTCTCATTTAATGAGGCAAAGAAAAGGAATTAGAAGAAAATAATAAATATTTGTTCTTTTATTTGATAGAAGAAAATGGAAGAAAACACAAAAGATTTGTGTTCCCATGTATTTTAATGGAAAGAAAAGAAAAAAAAAATGTTTATTCTTAATAATTTCCTCTTCTAACTTTTCTTTCATAATAGAAGGAAATGGAGAAAGGAGAAAAGATTCTTTTTCATTCCTTTCACTCTCTTTCTTTTCTTTTTTTTTTTCTTTTTTTTCTTTATTTTCTTTCCCTTTTTTTTCTTTCGATTATTAATCTCGGGAACAGAGTTTCATTTAACGAGAGGAATGTAGACAAAATTCTTTAATTTTCTTTTCCTTTCGATTTGAAAGGAAATGAAAGGAAAGTTTTCCATTATTTTCTTTTATTTTCATGTCTTTTCCTCTCACTCTAATTTTTTTCTTTTTTCTTTGTTAAGTAAACTCGAAAACATAGTGTTAATCTGATAGCCCTTAGAGCATAGGGAGTGGTCACAGTTTTTCTCGTTATTCCCCACTACCACATCAGCGTCACATCAGCTTCCCTATTTTTCCCCATTTCACTGGCAACCGTCCCATTTTTTCTCACTTTTCCCCAATTAAGATTCCTCATCATCCAACCACCACTACCACCAATCCAACCACCAGTACCACCAATGCAACCACCACCACCTGCTACCACCACCACCACCACCACCACCACCTTCTACAACCA
Organism: Stevia rebaudiana; assembly: GCA_009936405.2. Classification (NCBI taxonomy): domain Eukaryota; kingdom Viridiplantae; phylum Streptophyta; class Magnoliopsida; order Asterales; family Asteraceae; genus Stevia; species Stevia rebaudiana. The sequence continues at coordinate 15,464 of WOUH02015652.1, forward strand.
CCACCACCACCTGCTCCGACCACCACCACCACCTGCTACAACCACCACCGTTCGAAGATGCTAAAAAAAAACCCACACCTGCTACTGCCGTCGGAGATGAAGGAGACTCGTCGGAGAT
>WOUH02015789.1:0-15551 GCA_009936405.2 Stevia rebaudiana
TGTTTTTCGTGTGTTTAACATGTGAATAGATATATTAAGAGTTTAAGAGTTTAACACGAGTTTTCTTACGTAAAATTTGTCGGGAGAAGGCGAGATTCTTCGGGGATCAAACGTCTTTACGCAGAGCTTCAAAAGAGGATCTCAATGTGGCTTTGTTATAATCAAATGGAGGTTGTATGATGAAGATATCTTGAAAATATGATGAACAAACTAAGAGGAGTGTGTGGGTGATTGTTTTCTGCCGAATGGATAAGAAAAGGGAGAATGATGGTGCATGGAATGGGTTGATGTGTTAAGTAAGAAAAGTCGTGGGTTGGTGGTATGGTGTATGTATTTGTTTAATAAGTATTGTTGACTTTGGGTGTTAAATCGTGGGATTTGGCCGAGAGGATTATTTAATCCTTCGAGAGGTTTGCCGAGGGGATTGTTTAAAGTGGGATTGGAAGATTGCATCGAGAGGTTTGGAGGGTCCACAAGCATGCATGATCGAGGGGATTTAATTTAGTTACCGAGAGGATTTCGTGTGGGTTGGGTAGTGTGGCATCGAGAGGAATTTATGGGTCATCGAGGGGTTTGAGTGGATTCCATCAAGAGGAATTAATATGGGATCGAGAGGTTTGATTTGTTTTCAATGGAATCCATCGAGAAGAGTTTATGTGTCATCGAGAGGTTGTGATCGAGAGGATCACATGGTACCGAGAGGATGGTTAACTATGATACCGAGAGGATTGTCTTGATCGAGAGGCTTCCATTTGTGGGCCGTGAGGATGGTTTAACCATCGAGAGGATAGGTAGGGTGATCGAGAGGTTGAGGGTGAGGTGGCCGAGAGGATGGGATGCATGTGGAGATTACATGGGAGCCGAGAGGATGGTTGTGTCGTCGAGAGGGTTTGCATGCATGATTCCCATGCATGCACTCGATCGAGCGGGTCCATTACGTGGTCGTCGTGAGTCCTTTTAGTTAGAGGTCGAGAGAATTACGTTTAACTTGTCGTGTAGTTCACGCGTCGATCGAAAGGTGGTGTGTGTTTTGTTTTAATAAATTCGTTTACGTAATCGGAAGTTGGTCGTTTGGGTTTAAGTATATACGTTCGTATTTTAGTATAATATTTAAGTATGTGTGATAATGCGTATAAGAGTACGTATAATTGAGTCGGGGTTCTGACCTGAAATTCGCGGATATTACACCTCCTCAGTGCCCGCAATGGATGAAGATCCAGGGAAAGGGCGAAGAAAACAATGAGGAGGGATAGGAAGGGAAAGATGGGTCATGATGAGGCTGAGCATCTCGTGCTGTGAAGAAAGGGTATGATGAATCCACTCCATACGAGCCTCCTCCACTACGTGTGGCGGAGGTGTAGGAGGAGCACGAGGGGGATACTTAGGCTGAGGTCGCTCGTGTCGGGGACGGATACGAATGGAGGGGTGGGGTGGGGCCCCAGCCTCTATGGCAACAACTAAATCGGTACCATCAAGTGGTGCGGCATGTGGACCCTAGCGGAGTAGAGTGAACGTGAAGGGCTCGGTCCACTCCAAGATGTCGATCGGCCTAAGCTCGTAAATACCGTAGGGCTCCATGGCTGGACCCTCGGTAAGGTTGGTGACAGGATATCTATCAAAAAGGGAAAGAAAATCGGCTATCCTGGTGATGAGGGGTACTAAGGCTATGGTCGCCTGGCTACCTGGACGACGGGGTCGTGCCACTGAGGAAAGGAAAATGGTAGCCAGGTTGGCCTGACGGCCGGTCATAATGCAATAGAGGACAAAAACATCCATCTTGATGCAATTGTCATGGCTAGAGTAGCGGCCATGCAAAGTACAAGCAAGGATCCTATAGATATAGCGGATGAAAGGGTCTCGGATGGCTGACTCCACCACCGAAGTGGTGAATGGACCCTTTGTGATGGTGGTCAAAAAAGTAGCGACCTAGTCATCGGTGGCTCCCACCTAGATGCGGGGACCAACCAGACCACGCAACACGGTGCAGAAGTCAGTGTGTGCAACCTCGGCCGGTGTCTAAAAACCGAGAGATACTGCAAGCTCCATTACCGACATCGAGTACGTCTGTCTGCCGAGGGCAAACGAGAAGGCGTCAGGCTCATCAAACTGGCCCGTAGTATGCTGAAACTTGGTATAGAAGTCCAACATGAGCTCAGTATACAGCAGTCGGTCGCACCGAAGTGTGGCCATCCAGCGCTCTCCTAGGGTGGTCTCGAACCTAGGTCGGGCTCCTATCTCTGCTAAAAGGGGTAGGTGGTAGGTACGGTGGTGATAGAGGTCTAGGTCAATGTACTGGGTGACCCTAATGTGCTCGGGGGAAGGGACGTAGAAGCGGAGAAAAAGGTGGTCGCGAAGATCATAATCCTCCACACGGACTGGTGGCTCCTCATCCATCACGGGGAACTGCAAGTCTTCATCTGAATATGGGATCACGCGTGGCGGTCGGTGGATGATGACAGGCTGCTCTGCCTCGCCTCGTGGCCTCTGTTGTTGTCCTCTGCGGCGCTTGGCACCGCCGAGGCCCGAGCTTGCCATATCTGTTTGAAAATAATACCATATATGCAACAGATATATAATCACTAAACTACGTAAACAGAAACGACATATTTTTGGATTTTTATTGGTTTTCTAATTTCCTTGTATTTTTCTAATTTTTAAAACGAAAATTAAACTAAAAACGAAAAAATGAAAATCTTTTTGTGTTTTTTTGATATTATATTTTTTTTGTGTTTTTGTGATTTTTATAAAAAGAAAACGTTACGAGAATGAATATTTACTTAATTTTACAAAAATTAACAAATTCGCAACAGTAAACATGAATTAGTTTGGTCTTAAGTTAGAAAAAAAAAATGTGAGAAGCTGTGTGGATCAAGTAAAACAATCGAAATGGAGATTGAGTATCAACATATTCACCTCATCCCCACACTTAGACCAAACTATGCTAAGGTTTTAAAAACGGGATCGAAAACTCCCCCTAATCTACGGACGATATACCAGGAGTTTTTCATCCCAAATCAAATAATTCAATCAATTTCAAATCAATTCCCGAGATATTGACAATTTAAATATTAAAATTCAAAGCCTAATTGTCTTAATTTTCTAAAAACAACAAAACCGACAAATTTAATTTCCGATTTAAGGATGGTCGGTTGAAAACGACTAGATAAAAAAAGACAAACTCGATACTACACTCACGTGAAACGAGAATAAACCGAAACATACCAAATATCGTGCGCGAAAATAGAAAGTGAGTCGAGCGGATCTTGATGAAAGTGCCGGTAATGTGAACCGTAAATCTATACAGTGACAAACGTTAATGTTTCGAAAGAAATCACGGATTCGAATCCCGACCCGAATCGGCTTGAGTCGGGATCTTGGGTTCGGAAACCAAGACGGAACCGGCTGTTGACCGGGTTGACCGCCCAACCGGGGCTATTCCGAGTCAACCAGGTCTAGAGGTGACTGCTGGCCACCACCATCGGCGGTGCTGGTCCGGTGAAGTTCCGGCTACGTTAAAAATCGACCACCACCATTGGCGGTGGTGGTTGATGTGTTGCAAAACACATGCATTTTCCTTTGTATTTCGAGTCGTATTTTATGTAGTTTATTATATTTTTTATAAGTTAGTATATATTATATAGTTTTATGTTGATTTTTAGGTGTTTGTGTTCAAAAGGAGCAAAAACGAAGTTAAACCGTTGATAAACGAGCACGCGGGAGAACACGAAGTGTACCAGGAAGCCATACCGTCAAATCAGTGAAGAAGTGCATTTTACTCTTTAGACCAACGTGGGTCTAAGGAACAAACTTACGGGTGGAACCGGGAGATTAAAAGGAGAAACTTTAATTCTACACGCTTGGGCGGTGCGCGGGAACACCAAAACCGCTAAAAAACCCTAATTATATGTTACAAATAGAACACGACCTAAAGGGTTTGGGAGTTCGACCCCATGAGCAAAGTTGGGCAATTTTGAGAGGGGAATCTGAAGGAATCACCAAGTTTAAAGCTTGGAGTTGTTTACTTAGCCAATTCGGTTGGTTTTACATTTAATTAAACAATGTCTTTGATTGTTTTGCTACAATTCCTTTTCTTTTCTGTGTTTGAACTACTTTGACAGTTTATTATATGATATTTATGATGTTTGCAATGAGAATGATTGGCTAATTTCATATATAGTTGCCTAGGTGATGTTATTTGCATGATTGCTTGTTATTAATGGTGTTTTGGACAATGATACATAATAATTGGATGTAATCAGTTTAAATACAGATCTTAATCAACTATATAATAGTTAGGTAATGTTAATTGGTGATGAAATCAAGTCTAGGTGTGATTTGTCTATGAATTGCATTGATGTCTAGGTTAAATTGCTAGTTTAAGTTGTGTTTTGCATTCTTGAGACCGAGAGGTTATAGAATTAGTTGTCTATTGCGGGTTGGGTTAATCTGAGTGGACCGAGAGGATGACTTAGGTTAATTGATCTTGTACTTAGCAATGAAAGTTTAATTGGTTAATGGTTCATAGTCTTTATTGCACGATTTAGGCCGAGAGAAAAGTCGGGTGCGGGATACTTAAGATTACCGGATAGGTTAGGCTGAGAGGAAACCTAATCCATTGACTTAGGGTGATATAAATTTTATTACTTGGCTGATTTAACTGCATGACACCACACATCAAGTTTTTTGCGCTGCTGCCGGGGACTCACATGGGCACTTAGGTTTTTGAAAGGTCAATTTGCTTAGTTTAGGTTTGTAAATATTTTATTTTATTTTCTTATATTCTTTCCATTAACACCCCCCCCCCCCACTCGTCCACTTTTCATTCTATTTTCACCGCTATGGCTGCTGACACCACACCACAGCCCACTGTCCGCCAGTTAACCAACGCCAGGCGTAACGCCACGCCACCACCCACCATCTATCAGCTGGCCGGCACATGCTTCACCGGAGAAGATTCACCAATTGTCGCACAACCCTCACTCTACTTTTCATGGGCATTCCCCTCGTATGTTATGTTTGGCATCGCTCGTTCCCCATTCCGAAACCACGTCAAGGAAGATGCCTCGAGCCACATCTCCAGTTTCACTCGCATCTGTGACACAGTCAAGATTCAAGGCATGAGCCAAGAATCTGTCTATCTGCGTCTATTTCCATTTTCTCTATCTGGCAGCGTACTCTCCTGGTTTGAACGCCTCCTAAACAATTCGATCACCAGTTGGGAGGAAATGACAACCAAATTCTTGACCAAATTCTATCCTTTATCAAAAACCACTCACCTTAGAGAACAAATCCATAGATTCTGCATGCACCCTGATGAACCATACCACGCATGTTAGGATCGTTTTCAAAACCTGCTTAGATCATGTCTGGCTCATGGCCACAAGGGTGGGGCTTATGGAAAAATTCTGTTATGGACTTACTCCCGAAATCCAAGACATGTTCACTACTACCGTGGGAGGTTACCTTCTAGAAAAGACAACTCCTAGTGAATGCGTGAAACTGTTTGAGAAGGTGGCTGGAGCAGAGAAATTCTTAAAAGATCATTCCACGTATCCTGCTCCTCAAAACGTCCCTTGTTACACGGTTAAACAAGAAACTCCCGCACCCCAATCTTTTCCCCTCGATGATGATGACATTTCATTCCACAATCAGGCACCCGTTATTGATATACTACACGAGGAGTCCAAGGAAGAAGATGACAAGCAACCATATGAAACAAAGAAGGAGCTTGATGCAGTGGAGGAGGTTGAAAGTGATCCAAAGAGCCAACCCATAGTTGAGGAGCAGTTACAGTTTGAGGACACGGAACCCAAATGAGAAGCTTACAAAGAATCATCATGGGAAAATGAGTTCGGAGAAGAGTTGGAGGGTTACCAGATGTAAAGGAAGAAGATGCTTTCAACCCGACCGATGATTCAAAATTTTTAGAAGCACTTCTTGACGAGAAATCAGTTGAGGAGAGGAAAAAGGAAGATGTGATAGTGATAGAACCCGAAGAGATTAAGGACAATGGATCGTTACCTCCGATTAGGAAATCACGAGAACGGGCACAAGTTGGTGAGAGTGAGTGGGTGCTTAAAAAGGCTCGAATGGTGAAGCTATATCTCAAAGCCATAATGCAAACCGGTGGATTATTCCCGTCCAACCTCAAACGAAGAAGAACGACCAAAAATGTTGGGAAGCGGATCAAGGGGAAGCCACCCGATCAATGTGCATCGAGATAAACGGGACATGAAGACCCTTTTCACACTCTTAGGCAAATTTGACTGCTAGACTGTCGGGTGAAACTCCCGATTGTAGATTTGGTACCATGAGTCATTGTTTTTCCGTCATTTTATGTTTTGAGTCAGTTTTGTATACTATTCTAGTCAGATTGGTGTGAGATCGAGTTCATTAGAAAGACCACACATTCCCGAGTATTGTTCGAAAATTTCAGATCAATCCGAGCTCGTGAGTAGGAGAACCGAAGCGACGAAAATAGGCAAAAATCTGCGTCAAACGTCAAAAATCCAAAACTTTATGTTTGCTTGGTTATCGGGCGCGTTGCGCATCTCTGTCTCTACATCTGCACGTAGCACGCGGTCTAGTCCATCGGGGCTACCCATTTCACTCAGGTACGCGTAGCTTCGTCCTCTCAATCGGCGCGTACCGCCTAGGTTTAGGAAAATCGGTTCTTCAATTTTAAGTGTGGGGATAGGGTGAATCGGTTAATACTCAATCTCCATTTTGACCGATTTACTTGATCCACACGATCTTTTATGATTTAACTTTTGCTCAGAACCGACCAAATTCGTGTCTACTGTTGCGAATTTGTAAATTTTTGTAAGAGTTTAGTTAATTTTAATTTTTCGTCACTTTTTGTTTTAATTAAATTACAAATACACAAAAAAATTAAAAAATTAGAAAAACACAAAAGATTTTATTTTATTTTCTTTTATTTTGTACATTATTCTTTTTATTTTTCTTAAAACCACTTACATGTTTGCACTTGCATGAAATATTATTTAGTACAGGTTTGTACATATTGCCGGTCATTGAGGATGCGGTTTTGTGGAACGCATTGGAACTAAGACTCGCGGATCTCTCTTGCATCTTTCACGCATATACCAGGGGAGTCTGTTCCACTTTATTTGTGTTATATATTTATTTTTAATTTTCTTATTTATTTTTGGTATTTCCATCTCTACATTGGGGACAATGTAGATTTTAAATGTGTGGATGGAAACTATCGTTTTGCAATATGAGTCTATAATATTTGTATATTACATACACTTAAAACTAGATAAATTAAATTTTTTTTATAAAAATCCTTGTTTGAATCTGGTGCATTTAAATGGAAAATGATTGTTAAAACTCAGTTTTAGTTCTAAACTGAAGTTGTTTTTAGAAATTATACATCTGTTTGTGATATGTCGGGAGATACAACCAATAATTAGTTTTACATTTGATTGAATTAATACATCTAAATATCATGAATTTTGTGGGTTTAACCATGGGTAATAGTGATTTTAGGTTTGTTTATTAAATTAAGGGAAACCACTGCAATTTTAGGATCTAAAGTAGTTAAAATTTGATTAATTTGGCACATACAAAGGATGGCTCCCGCTTAAAAACCACCAGTCCAGTCCACTGTTTGAGCTGAGCATAATAAGAATAAATATGAAATGAAATGAATTAAAAGGGCTGAAGCTTATGTGTCACACGCCGAGTAACAGCTTGGTTGAAACACCATTAAGTTAGGTCCATACATGTATATTATTAAACATGCCAAAATGAATAAATCAAAAAGAAATGCAAAATGCTCATACCTTCATCCGCTTTCATCTAAAAGTTAGTCTAATTTTAATTGTTTTAGATCTTTTAAGTGCAGTGGTAGGTTGTCCAGTGACTTTCCTTTATCCTTGAAATTCTAGATAGACTTGATTGATATGTTGCTTGTGTGTGAGAAACATATTAGGATTGATTTAAAAATGACAAATATATTGGCAATCGCAATAGATGTGTAATGTGCTTAAGTGTTTTTAAATGAATTGATTCTGAGTTGTGATTCCATTGCATAAGGCTTTTTCAGGGTTGAAAAAGGTTTAAGTGTGTGGATGTTTGATGTGTTGCAAATCACATGCATTTTTCTTTGTATTTCGATTCGTATTTTATGTAGTTTATTATAGTTTTTCTTCGTTAGTGTTTATTATTTAGTTTTATATTGATTTGTAGGTGTTCGTGTTCAAGAGGAGCAAAACCGAAGTTAAACCGATGATAAACGAGCACGCGGGAGAACACGAAGTGTACCGGGAAGCCATACCGTCAAATCAGTGAAGAAGTGCATTTTACTCTTTAGACCCACGTTGGTCTAAGGAACAAACTTACGGGTGGAACCGAGAGATTAAAAGGAGAAACTTTAATTCTACACGCTTGGGCGGTACGCGCAAGGATAAGCCTCAATCTGCGCGGTACACCCCGATCCCAGAAAGTGAAATCGTCCGCCCCGACTATTTTGTCCAGGGCAGTACGCGCGGGAAGCCTCTTTTAGCTTGCATGGTGCTCGGGAACACCCAAAACCGCTAAAAAACCCTAATTTTATGTTACAAATTGAACACTACCTAAAGGGTTTGGGAGCTCGACCACAGGAGCAAAGTGGGGCGATTTTGAGAGGGGAATCTGTAGGAATCATCAAGTTCAAAGCTTGGAGTTGTTTACTTAGTCAATTCGGTTGGTTTTACATTTAATTAAACATTGTCTTTGATTGTTTTGCAACAATTCCCTTTCTTTTCTATGTTTGAATGACTTTGACAGTTTATTATATGATATTTATGATGTTTGCAATGAGAATGATTGGCTAATTTCATATATAGTTTCCTAGGTGATGTTAATTGCATGATTGCTTGTTATTAATGGTGTTTTGGACAATGATACATAATAATTGGATGTAATTAGTTAAAATACAGATCTTAATTAACTATATAGCAGTTAGGTAATGTTAATTAGTGATGAAATCAAGTCTAGGTGTGATTTGTCTATGAATTGCATTGATGTCTAGGTTAAATTGCTAGTTTAAGTTGCGTTTTGCATTCTTGAGACCGAGAGGGTATAGAATTAGTTGTCTATTGCGGGTTGGATTAATTTGAGTGGACCGAGAGGATGACTTAGGTTAATTGAACTTGTCCTTAGCAATGAAGGTGTGATTGGTTAATGGTTTGTAGTCTTTAGTGCACGATTTAGGCCGAGAGGAAAGTCGGGTGCGGGATACTTAAGGAACCGGATAGGTTAGGCCGAGAGGAAACCTAATCCATTGATTTAGGGTGCTAATAAGTTAATTTAATAGGATTCTTTGTTATAGTGGCCCAGGCCGAGAGGATAGTTCCACATAGCTTACTTACGCCATTAGTTAGCTAATCTAAAGAAACCTAATCGCCAATTGTTGAGTTCAATGATCTGTTATTACTTGTATGATTTCATGATACTAACCTAGGTAGCTATTGTTTTCTCCACTAATTGTTTGATTGTTTATTTGATTGTTGCTTGATTGTTTGATTAAAAAGACCAAGATACCCCCCTAGTTAATTAGGTAGAATGACCCTTTAAAACCCGAGTGTGCCTTTGGTTCTGTCCGTAAGTCCTTGGACGATACTCCGTCTTACCATTCACACTATAATACGACCGGTTCACTGCCGTGTGTGTTTATGTTGATCTTTTTATTAATTTATTACTTGACTGTTTAACCTGCATGATCACAAGACATCACTCCGCGAGACCGTACACTTATATAAGCGGTAACCAGATGGAATCCATAAATGCTCTCTCCTTCCCAGGTTTGAACCGATGACCTCTATCCGATGTACACTTTCTTCACAACATAGGAAATTGTCCAGGGTAGGATTTGAACCTGAGACCTCACAAAGGGAGAGCCACAAGTCTACACCTCCTCCTAAACCATATACATACTTAATCGGATAGTTTCTTATCATATAAACTACTTAATTTAAATATTATAATTGTTGGGTATATGTTAGTTTTGGTGTTTCTCGAGTTGTTTAGGTGTTCTCGAAGTGTTACGTTTTCGGTTTTGGTTAGAATAGTAGTAATGGGCCGAAAAGCCTAACTTGTAATGGGTAGTATATAAACCCGGTTTTTGGTAGATTGTTGGTCAAGTGTTGCGATTACGTCAGAGAAACTCTCGTGGGTGTTAGGGTGTTCTTGTACCAGTCGGTTCTTGAAACCGAGTGCATTAATACAAAATCGTTAATATGTTCTTCATCTTGTGTAACGCCCCGAATTTTGTGCATTTTAATTACGAGAATTACAGAAATTTCCATCTGTTTAAGTAGCGTCCTTTCGATCAAATTCCAATTATAATATCAACGGTACCTTAATGTAAATCGAAATCTAAATGATATAAACGCTTTTATCATATTCATATACGTGTTTATAATCGTTTGAGTGTATGCGAAATTTTAATTTGAGCAACGGCTAGAAAGATACATGTAAAACGACGAAACAATTGATAGATCATAAATCTTATCCTCATTTGTTCTCATTGTAAGTTTTCAAGAACGAAACCTATTTAAAGGGGTGTAGATTGTAACACCCCGTTCTCTAAGGTTTAGATAAGTTACTTTATTTTAAATTTAAAATATCATTACTCAAGGTTATACTAATAAAACCACTCCATCATAACACCTCATTTATATGTATACATATGAAATTATGAGTAAGTAAGATAAAGTTTCTACCTTAGACGTGAGACGTTTAGACAAGTGTTAGATACCGCTTTAATACGAATAAATATAGTAATACTTAGTAATAGTTACAATTATCAAAATAGTGTTAGCATATTTACAAAAATTCGAAGCATAGAACTTCAATGTTAGTTGGCTATTTAAGTTAAGAATAATTATAGAGTATGGCATATATGAATTGATAGCATAAGTTTTTAGATGTGCACGTGTGATTGTGTGATGACAGATCACAAGTTTTCTTCATTGTTAAGATTGCTATACTAAGGTTTGGTTGGCTCCCATGGAATATTATAAATGATTATAACAATAATAATAAGTTGAATATAGAGGAAATTAGGAAAGCTACACGTATGATTCTATGTGTGTAAAAGAGTGATGACGAAACAATCTTAGTCATGAAGATTTAAGAAATCACATTAAACCGACGCATGAGAGTCGGTTAAGATTTCATATAAATTGAGAACTATTTTCATTATGATATCACAAGTACCTAGTCTCTTCAGTACACACTCATTCACAAAAGAAAACAAGTCAGAATTTTGATAGGACGTTAGGAGGTGCACAGAAAATTATTGGTTCGTTTGTGAAGTCGGTGTAAGGGAAATTCTTGGAGAAACAATAGTAAATGTTCTACTAGTCAAAGGTGAGTTCTTCGAGCCCCTTTTTAACTACTTTAATGATTTTGGGCCTGGTATGTATACATAAATATTTTAAAGTTTACGTTATAAGTTGTTGTTAAACGTATCTTATCTAAAAAACGTAGGAGTTATGAAAAGATTATTGATATAATCTAAAAATATTATTGATAAATATTATGAGAATTTGATAAACGTATTTAGGGTATAAATACGTAGAAGTTGAGATATAGATATGATATTGGTTGATTGTGTTATATTTTATAGTATTAAAATTATATTGGCCTTGTTTTAAGTATTGAGGTTACCGGATTATCATCTGTTATGACAAAGGTATACTTCCAAGTATTGAAAGTGTGGTGGGCTGGCAGCTGGGTTCGCCCTACATGCGCTCTATATATAAACATCGTCAATACAATGAAAGTATATCCAAGTCAGACTTATGAGAAACTCACTCGTTGGAACAATGCTTAAGATAAACCAAAATTGTTTTAATATTATTAAGTATGATGGGATGTGGGTTGGTTAAATAGGTATGTGTACCTATAGTTTGTGAATCTTTGTAAGACAGATGGTTTTGACAAAGAAAAGGTTCGGGATATGGTTTTAGTCATATACGAACAATTTTAAAAGTAATTGGTTCTAAGCACGAGGGTGTCATGTACGGACCAAGTTCTGATATAGATGGTTTGGTAAAAGAAATAATAAGTTATAAGTCAGTTGGTAATGTAAAATCAAAAAGCCTTGGCTTTTTGATAAAGCGGATATTTCCCCGGTGTGAGGGAATGGTAATGAAGCGGGTTGTACAACTAAGATGGTGACGACCGTATGAGAGAGGGATCAGCTCGTCCCTAAATTAACGGCTCTTGTAAAAATTACGTTAGAACGACTAATCACTTATTAAAAGTCCTTTATAAATTAAATAAATGAGATTGGGATGGATAAATATTATGTCATATAATATATTGTTAGGAATGTGGGTAAAACGTCTTGAAAGAGATAGATTAACCATAAACTTAAAACTCACCAGCGTAAGCTGACGTTTTTTAGTATGCATGTCAGATGCAGGAGAAGCCTCGGGATGCAAATGATGGATTGTTGATACAAGGCATTATCGGACTTAGTGATGGCGCTGGCAGGTAGTTAGAACATGATGTAACTTTTGAACTGAAATAATGTAATAAGTACTTTGGTTTAATATATAAGAGTTTTATTTCCGCTGCTGTGTAATCTGTGTTTAAACAATTGTGCTTATGTGTAAATCTGATGACGTGACGAGCCCATGGAGATTGGGGCATCACAAGTTGGTATCAGAGCCTTGGTTTAAGAGATTTAGGTATCAGCACACGGTATCTAAGCTTAAACTAGGACTCTGGGATTAAGATAGGATGCCAGCTAGGATTTTCCGATGCCTATAAGATAGGAGTATCGGGTAAAGTGACAGGAAGAAACTCTAGATGCATGAGTAAGATAAATGAATAATCGCAATTAACTACTGCGGTTAAGAGTTGGTCTTACAAGTACGACTTGGGTTTCATCTGTCATAAAGCAAGATACATAGATGACATATAGAGCGACTACGAACGTAAATCAAGACGAGATTATGTTGGTATAAACATGATGAAAGATTCGGTGGAACGTGATGCTATGATAAGTGACTATCTACGTCCTAGGCACCGTATATAATTATTTATTATACATCAGTGTTCTAGGTTTTTAATCATCATGAAAATACTAACCGAACCCCATCTTGATTGTAGGAACCTGAAAAATGGTGAATACACGTAGCAGAGCTACAAGGGGCCGTGGACGTAATACTGAAAATGGGTCAAGAAGAAATACACGTTTAGCTCTTGAAGTTGAACATGTAGATAATACAGAAGGAACTGAAAGTACACATTTGAATAATCAGCAACGAGCCGAATTAGCGAGAATGTTACAAGAAGCAATCCCAGTCATTGTGGCAGAGGTTAGAAGATCTAATAATGATAATGGAAACGGATCTGGAGATGGTAACAATAGAGAACATGAAGAGCATATTGAACAGGTGATAGAACCACGACGAGGTTGTGACTATAAAACTTTTAAGAGTTGTGATCCCAAACCATTTGAAAGATGCTATAGCTACTGTACAATGGGTTCACGAGATGGAGGCGGTTATAGAAATTAGAATGTAGAGATGATCAGGCAGTCAGATGTGCCGCTCATTCATTTGAAGCTGAAGCATTGTTCTGGTGGGAGACAATTAAACAGGCTAGAGGAGCTCGATTAATAGCTACAATGAGATGGGACGATTTAAAGAAATTAGTGCTGGAACGGTTTTGCTCCTGGAGCAAAATTGAGAAGATGAAAATAAACTTTTTAAAGTTAAAATCATGAAACATGACCCACCGGGAATACACGTCGAAATATAATGAGATGTCACGATTAGTTCCCGATCAAGTAAATACCAAGGAGAAGCGTGTCAGGAGATACATTCATGGATTTTCATCTGAAATCCGTAAGTTGATCACGCCTTTAGCCCCGACAACATTCCAGCTACAATGGATATTAGCTCGGGAATGTACGATGAGGAGTATGGTGAGGGTGGTAGACCCGACGATAAGAAACGTAAATTTTCTGATGACAAGAAAGAGGAATCTGAGGCAAACAAGAGGCATAATTCGGGGAGAAATCATAAGTGTCCTAAGTGTGGAAAGAATCATCGCAGAAAATGCCGGAATAAAGAGATAACCTGCTATAACTGCGGAAAAGGTGGACACTATTCTCAGAACTGTGCGGAACCCAAAAGGGAAATCAAATGTTACAATTGTGGGAAGATGGGTTATGCTGCCCCTAGTTGCAAAGAAAAGAGAAAGACGGGATGTTTTAATTGCGGTGATACATGGCATATTAGAGCAAATCGTCCTAAATTATTTTAGAATGCTACCCCACTTCAGATGGTTCCTGCAAGAGGAAGAGAGTTGGTTAAAGACAAGGGTAGAGCTTTTACCATGACTGCTGAAGAAGCCAGAATGGAACCGGATGTGGTGACAAGTATGTTTCTCGTTAATAATATGCCTGCTACCGTTCTGTTTGATTCTGATGCTAGTATAAGTTTCGTATCTAATAAATTCAGTAGTCTGTTGAATAAACCAATGATTAATATGGAAAAGCCAGTTAGGATTGAAACGGCTATAGGAAAGACTACGATCATTGATAGTATTATCAACGATTGTTCCATTATTTTAGAAGGACATGAATTCCCAGTCTGATTATTCCCTTTAGCCCTAAAGGGATTCGACGTAGTACTAGGAATGGATTGGCTTGCAAAGAATGGAGCCCAAATTGAAAGCAAGAAGCAGTTAGTACGATTACGAACCCCTGAAGGGAAGGAAATCAAGGTATATGGTGAACGTGAAAAGACTACCGCCAAGCTTATTTCTATGCTTAGGGCTCAAAAGCTTATCGTGCACGGTTGTACGGCTTACCTCACTTATGCAATAGATGTAAAGTCAAAACCTAAGGAATTAAAAGATGTTCCAGTTGTTTGTCAATTTCCTGATGTCTTCCCTAAAGATTTACCAAGTATTCCACTTAATAGGGAAATCGAATTTCAAATTGACTTGGTGCCGGAAGCAAAGCCAGTAGCCAAGACACCTTATCGACTAGCTCCATCGGAAATAAAAGAACTGATGTCTCAGTTACAAGAACTATTGGATAAAGGATTCATCAGACCAATCATCTCTCCTTGGGGTGCTCCGGTCCTGTTTGTGAAGAAAAAGGATGGGAGCATGAGAATGTGTATCGATTATAGGGAGTTGAATAAATTAACTATAAAGAATAAATATCCTTTGCCAAGGATAGATGATCTGTTAGATCAACTCCAGGGAGCAAGTTGGTTCTCCAAGATAGACTAACGTTCTGGATATCATAAATTAAAGGTCCAAGAGCAAGATATTCCAAAGACAGCATTTCGAACCCGTTACGGGCACTATGAATTTTTGGTTATGTCCTTCGGATTGACCAACGCACCGGCAGCTTTTATGTGTAACATCCGAGATTTTTCCGGTTATACTTTCCGATATGTACTCATTTACGTTCATTAAATAAAACGTTTTCGTGGTAGTTATCGTGTTACGTTACATATTAAATTATTAATTTATATATGTTTATATCCATATGAATGTATTATTAATAT
>WOUH02015817.1:0-15545 GCA_009936405.2 Stevia rebaudiana
ACCCCCCACCTACCGAAGACCTCATATAGTAACTCCTAGACTCTCTAAAAGTCCATAACCTTTATCCTACGTCTTCAAGAACTCCTATAACTGATCATGTCCTCAAAAAGGTTTAAGTCTAACAAATCACGTCGAATCTGCTCATTCAATGTCAACTTTGGTCTGCCCCTGCTTCTCTTCCCTTCCACTGTGATGGTCTCCACTCTTCGAACAAGCGCCGTCATCTGCCTTCTCTACACATTTTGATTGAGGTGCAAGCTACCTGTAATCTGTCTCTGAGACCTCGTTCCTTATCCTGTCAAACCTTGTATGCCCACACATCCACCTCAACATCTTCATCTCTGTTGTGTCCATCTTTCTTTCTTGTTTCCTCTTAATTGGCCAACAATCGGTTCTGTACAACATAGCCGGGCGTATTGCAACTCTATAAAATTTTCCTTTTAACTTTTTTGGGAACCTCTTGTCACATAGAATGCATGTGAATACCCCGCCACATATTTAGTTCCTAATGACTTTTACAACACTAGTTAAATAGTACATGGTAATGGAATCACATAACTTTTCCTTTTACCAAAAAGCGTATTCACAGATTAAGACACATGCATGTACATCTTTGATACTAAATTTTGAATGGTATATTGAATATTACAAACTCCATCATCCTTAATGCTACAATAATGTTTATCCTAAACATACTCAAGTATGCAAATTGTGTCATAGAATCTGAACTATGTGAATGAGCATAAGTCATTTATTTCTAAAAAAAACAGATTTGTGCATCATGATCAATTTTGATTAGAGAGTAACATCATCTTGAAGATTTCACCCAACACATTTTAGTGTTTATAAGCTTACTTATAATAAATGCCCATAGTTAAACGGTGATGTTTGAATTTATCATTTCGTATGTTGGATGTCCCATTAAAGTTTCTATGATCAGTACTTTGATAGCTTTTCTGCTATTTTTGTAAAATTATCTAGTTCAATCTAGGCTGCTTATACCAGCATATTAATCTGCATTGTAGTATGAAGTTTGTGATAATAACAGCATATTACATGTTTTCGGGTTGTTGCTTACACTTGAAACTTGAGTTATGCTACAGAAAGTTTTCTACGTAAGTTAATTGTATATTTAATTATGCAGATACGCATGTTAGATTTGGTGCTTAAATTGTCACCAGAAGATTCCAAGGAGCCTCAAACTGCACGCGTTCTTCTTTACAAGTTATTTTATGATCAAACAGATCAAGGGATGACCTATTTTCTCTTTAGTCTTATCAAAGCTTTTAATTCACACAAACAACCAAAAAGGTTCCTTTATTCTTCATGATATTATGCACCCTAATTTGACAACTGACATCATATCCACTTTTATTTTTTCAAATATAAATTATTCTTTGTAAGTTACTAAGCAAGATGAAAAACATATATCCGAGTGAGGGGTTGTTGCTAACTTGAACATCTGTTACCTAAAATGATATTTTCTGTAAAAAAAGTTATTATTGGAAATAGTATTGCTATCTTTTGTTTAGCTCATTTTTCTCATATTTTCATTTTGTTTCTTTGTCAGTGATCTTGCTGATTTGATCGAGACAATTCATATAGTCATACGGCTGATGGAGACCCTTCAATCACGTGGTACATTAAGGGTATTTATCTATCAATTTAAACTTGAAATGCTTTATGTTTTTTTTACAATGAAGTGTTTGTACACATGTTAATAAGTATGTGTTTATGTATGTCTGGTTTTTCATTCAACAGATGAGAAGATCTAGATTCTTATTGATATGATTCTTTTTACTTTTTTTTATTTATTTATATATAATTTTGTTTTGTATTAGGTTGCTAAGAAGGCAAGGAGGAAAAGAAAGAAGAAAGGTAAGGATGATGATGATAATGCAGATCAAGTGAGTGTTCAAAATGAGGGTTCAATTTATGGAGGTGAAAAAACTCACAATGTGAACATGTCAACAAAACAAAAGCCACAAGGTTCAACTGCAGATAAGAATGAAGATGGTGATGTCACCCATGGAGATGATGATGTCATTTCTAAAGAGAGTGATCAACCTGGTGCAACCAATCTGGAAACTCAAGATACTAAATATGTGAGCATGTCAACAAAAGGTGCAAGTGCTGATGTCATCCATGGAGATGATGATGTCATCCCTGTTGAGAGTGATCAACCTGATGCAACTAATCTTGAAACTCAAGATACTGAATGCAATGTGCCACAGATGGAGAACAAGTCTGCGAATGCTAATGATGATTATGTGTCAGATGATTCTTCTGATGATGAACCGCACGAGTCAACAAATGAAGTTGACTTTAGGGCATCTTCATTGGTCTCTTCTCTTGCAAACAACACCATAATCCAGAACTTGTGTTGGCTGTTGAAGTTTTATAAAAGCAATTCGATTAGAACAAATCATTACATTATAAGTGCACTAAGAAGGGTTTGTGAAGATCTTGAGCTTTCTCCAATGCTGTACCAGGTACAAGTTTGAATTTGTGTCAATATAAGTAACAAGTAATGGTTTCTGCTAGAAGTGAAATTTCAATCCTTTTACTTATGATTTGTATCCTGATTCTGTTAAGTGTATTTGGAACGCATATAATACATTAAATCATTATATAAAACTAGTAAATTACTCAGATGGTCTATTTGTTTAGCTAAAAGTTCACGTTTCGTTTAAATGTGTTTTAAGGTGTCAAATGTTTGAGCATAAGGACCAAAACTGAAATTTTAGCAAACCACAATGATGACCATCTGAGTAAATTACTCTATTATATATTACTATATTATTAAAGTAGTATATTTTTGTAATCATATTTGGCAAAAGGTGTTTGGAATTAAATGACTTGTATTACCCATTTTTTAGCTTAGTTTGTTTTATATACCGATAATTTTCGCAGTTATCGCTTCTTATCATATTTCACACCATTTTGGAAGAGCAAAAGCTAAGTCCATGCAAAGAACATGATAACATTGTCTCATTTCTCACAAGTTTGGTTAGAGGAATGTTGAAGAAAATGAAGAACGATCCTCTTCTTTTTGTGGAAGTTCTTTTTTGGAAGACACGTAAAGAATGCCATTATATTAATTGTGAGTCAATGATAAAAGATATTGGCAAAATGAGAAACAGGTATAGAAAGAATGAGTCACATGCAAATGGTGAAGTTGGTAGAAATGGATGGGTTAGAAAAAGCATCGCTGATGCACTTGGGGATGATGAAGCAGATATTGTGGTACCAGTATGGAGAGATGATGATCAAAGGTAAGAACATGTTTTTTGTTCTTTGACCAATTTATTATTATTACAAGTAGCGGGTTTCTAACATGGGTCTGTTAACACAACATGATATGACACAGAATTGAACAAGTTTGGGTTTGATTTAATTAGGTTTAGTGTCATAAACAGGTCGGCACGTTTATGACATGATTAAAATCATGTCTTAACCCCCTACCTCTTTATGACATGATGTTTATATATAAAGTATATATTATGGGTTTTTGTTTTTTGTGTTGTTAATTTTTGTTTAAGAAAATTACAGATTATAACTCTCTTGTGACCTTTATTTTATTTTGTTGTTTATTAAACGTGTTAAAAAGGTCGGGTTGTGTTGTTACTAAACATGCTGTATTTTAGTGTTTTAAACTAGTTATATTCGTGTAACCGTCTGTGTTCTTGTTTCGATTAATTGACATGTTTACTTAAGCAAGTCATGTTCGTGTTTACTACATGTGTTAAAGCGTGTCATGTTGTAAATAGGTGGGCTGTCCTGGGAAAATCTTTTTGTTTAAAATTTTTTATTGTCTTATAAATGATCAGTGTATAAAACATGGTTACAACACTGTTTTATTCTGGGAATATTCTATAAATCAGAGAAAGAAATGATTTAGGAGTTTTATGGGTTAAATAAATAATTTAAATCACATGGTTATGTTTGGCAACACAACTTCATTTTCAATTCTACAATTGTTTTAAGGCAGTGGTACTTAATTCTTATTTAGTCATTTTTATGGTCGCATTCTATTTCAGATATAATTGATTTGTTCAATTTTTGTTTAGTGATGAAAATCCTGATGAAGCCCAAGTGGAAAATACCTTAAAAAGAAGCAACACAGTTGACGAGTTGAACAGGTATATTTTTTAGCTCCATGTTTAAATAGAAATAGAAAAACGAGCAGGGAATATGTGAAAACATTTCTGCGAAATACTCTTTTTCCAACGTTTTTGAATTGTTTGAATCACCAAGGAAGATTTGTGATCTTTTCTTAAATCTTCTCTTTTATTTCTTCTTTATTGCAGTGATCATAAAAAGGCACGTAAAAGGTTGAAGCCTTTTGTTCTTGATGATGATCTGGAACAAAAACTGAAGGACCTTTATGAAAAGTAAGTGTTTATATAAAATAATTACACATTTGGTCCCTACTCTTTGGGTTAAGTATCAAAAAAAGTAACGAGTTTGGTGTTTGTGCTTGTCAAAATACCCTATGACTTTTTGAATACTCAAATTCAAAGAATGAAAAATTAAAGCTTATTTTGGTCATTTTATCTTAACTTAACCCTTAATAACCAAACTTGTAGCAAAATTGAAGTCATAAAACTCGAATATGTTACTTAGTACCCAAACTTGTTACTTTGTGCAAACCACAAGGATCATATGTGTAACTAACTCTAATCTAACAACTGCGCATTTGCTGAATTGTTGTCTTGCTTATTGAAATGTTTATTTTAGATTTAAAGAGTTTCCAGATTGCAGTCAACGTATAGTAGCAGAACTTAATATGGAAGTTTCACCAGCTCAAGTTTCCAGTAAGCTTAAAGAGTTAGGGTTCAAATTAACATCAAAGAAGAGAATGAGTGATACAAATGTCTCAAATATTAATAATGAAGGAATGGATGCATCACCACAACGACCTTCGTAAGTACATTATGCTGTAATTTTTAATCTATATTTTATCTCGGTCAAATCGTGAAAGCAAACAACAATTTAAATGGAATTTGGTCAAGCAGGTTAAAGCTCATTCATAGTGTACATTAATTGCATAAAACCCCGTGAATCATTTTAATCAAAACATTGGATTATTAATTAAATAGCATAATTTGTACTAATCATCTGTTAATTATGGTCATCATTCTCAGAAAAAGAGTACGTGGACTTACTGAAGATCAAGAGACGAAGATTAGAACTTTATTTGAGCAGTGAGTTTGTAACCTTTTGATTGTTTAACAACACACTGATTAAATTAATATTTATAAGAAGAAATAGAATTTGTTCAGTTTTATAAACTACCATCTAAATATATATTTTTTGGTGAAGGTTTAAAGGGAAGAAAAAATGCAGTCAAATGATTGCAAGTGCATTAGATGGTGATGTCACATTCACAGCAGCACAAATATCACGCAAGATTAGGCAACTTGGGCTGCGTATCCGCAAACCGAAGTCGGGTGATAACATGCAGTTAATGGATGAAGATGCATCAGCTTCAGATGGTGAAACACTGTCATCACTAAAGAAAAGGTAACATAAAATAAATAAGGTAATGTCAAAAGTTGCTTAGAGTGTACCAACCAGCTTATCTAGGATTGGAATTTTTATATGTAATTTTTTAAACTTATATAATCACATTTTGCCCAATTATGTGATATAATTAAGATGTGTGGTTATGGTTTGTGCTAATTTACCTTTTTTTCTATTTTATTTTCAGGAGCAAAAAGAGGCAGAATATAGTCCCGACCGAGGAAATACCAGAACAGAATCTTGACCAACAATCAGATGACATTGTACTGAGCTCCATTTTTAGGTAAATATAAGCTGGTTGGGTATGCTGATCCACCGACATTTTACTATACTACATTTAATAATGTGTTAACTGTTAACTATGATAATGGAAACTATATTGCTAGATTATCAAAAGTATAAGTCAAACAATTTGAGACATTATAAATACCTACTTTTGACCATTTTTGCTTGTTTGATCCGATACGGGTTGAATTTTATAACAAATGGATTGAATTTCCTCAACACCACATGCCACATATGTTTTTCCTTGTGCTTTTAAATAAAAAAAATAATTCCATTTACCTCAAAACAAGTAATAATATACTCGGTCTATGTTTTGCATTTCCACCTCAATTTAGTGAATTTGAGACACGTCAGCATCAATTTGTGTGTTTAATGTTAGGAGCAAAAAGAAGGAAATACCAGGTGACCAACTATCTGATGATTCTGATAACATTGTATTATCCTCAGGTTTTAGGTAAGATCCATTTTTCTCACACACACTAGCACTGGTTAGTGCTACAAATTGATTTTACATGTTTTCTTCTATAATTTTGATAACAACCCAAATATGTGAATAAAGCTATTTAATATGCTTACACTACACATCAGGTGATTTTCAACTGTTCTGCTCATTTGCCATGTTTTTACACCTAAAGTTTTTTTATAGTCATTTAACTTGAAAACTTTGCCACATCTAGCTGTGTATTAATATTTTTTTGTCTTTTCAGAAAGGGAAATAAAAGGTTGTCACTGACAAAAGCTCAAGAAGATATCCAGAATAACAACACTGAACCTGAAACTCAAGATATAAAAATTGGCGATGAACTAGAGGAAACTGCTACGATGACCGAAAACCCTGATAATATGCAGGATCATGTAATTAGCGACAATTTGGCTGATGAACTAACTGATTTCGGGAACAACGCGAGTCAAGTTGTCTCTCAAAATGCTGGTGGCGGTTCAAGGCGCAAGCTGAGAATGATCATAGATCTAGATGATGAAGATTAATGAGAGTATATGGCATGCTTTTGTGAGTAAATGTGAGTTTGAAAATAGTTGGTCTTATTTTGTAATTTAAAAATGAGTGGTGTTTCTAATACACCAAGGCTATAGATTGTTGTGCACCAAAGTTTTTCTTTTTCCTCACATTATATAAATAATGATCATTAGAATGTTCTTTAATGTTGTGATAGAATCTAACTTTGATCTCTAAAGAAACGATTACATAAATAGCCAAATTCGAGATAGGCTTGATCTCTAATTTCAGGTAAGAACCCTAATTTCAAATTAAACATCGACAACCTATACAAATGCAGAAAACAACTACTTAAACTAAACTTGAAGCGGGAACGGTTACTAATTTTGAGTTTCCTTGATTTGAGTTTTGGCGCCATACATCTATTGATAGATCTGGGTTTGTATCAATACTTCCAGCTTGGAAAATCAAATTGTCTTCAAGTTAACAATCAAATAGTAATTGACTGCTTTGCCCTGATTGACTTGCTCGATTCATAGTGCCAAGTGATTAGCCATTCCTTCAGATCTTGATCAATTTCGTATCTTGAACTGAAAGCAAATGGGAATGAATCCGGAGATCAAATTCCAATCTTTAGTAGTAGGCAGGAAAGTATCTAATGAAATAGGGAGTTGACCGCGAGCCATCTTGAACGTCATAATATGGATGATCGAGTGGATGCAAGAGCCCAGAGAGATCGTACGCCCAAAACCTTTGGGTGGAAACCTCGCATCCCTTTGTTTGGTCATGTAACACCATGAATTTTGTGTGTTAGAGAATTATTTATCTGTTTAGTAGCGACCTTTCGATCAAATTCCAGTCTTAGGACAACTGTAATATCAACGGTACCCTAGTGTAAATCGAAACTTAAATGATATAAACGCTTGTATCATATTTTTATACGTGTTTAAAATCGTTTGAGTGTATGCGGAATTTTGATTCGATCAACGGTTAGAAAGATACACATAAAACAACGAAGCGTTTGATAGATTCGATATTTCAACACCTCTCCAGGAGGTGAAACAATGAGGTTAGATAGGGAATGAAAAATTGTGAACGTAGGCAAAAACCGCTCGCGAAACGGAGTTCGAACGAAGCGGTAATTGCCAAAATAAGTTTAACCAGTTGCGCTAAAACTGGTTATCTGCTCGACCAACCACGTGATGACACGTGGCAGGACAGGTGGCATGACACGTGGCAGCCTCTGAGTGGCTGAGCGACACGAATCCGGTAAGGACACGTGGCAGCCCAGAACCAGCGACACGTGTCAACGCTTGAATAGCGCGTGTCTGGCTAGGCTAGCGCGGTAAGCGCAATACGCCGACATTCGGCTGCGTGGTACGCGTAGGTCTCCCAGATGACGCGTGTCTGGCCATGCTGGCATGCTACGAGTAAGCTGCGCGATATGCACGAAACTTCAAAATTCACCTATAAAAGGCTGCCTTCGGCCAACCATATATCCCACGCCCGATCCGAACCTTTACCCTCTTTTACGGTCAAATACCCTTCTAGAGTCATACCGGAAGTGATAAGGTGCTTGTGAATCGTCGGGAGACTCTTGGGAAGCTTTCGGTTCGCGTATGAAGTCAGTGGTACGAGAAATCCATAGAACGATAAGTGGAGGTTCAAGTTAATTCAGGTGAGTTCTTCGAGCCCTCTTTTAAACTGTTTTCAAGATTTTTAGGGCTTGGTATGCATACGTAAATATTTTAAATGTTTACGTTATTAATATGATTATGATATCTTGATATGTTAAACGTATGTTAATATAAATACGTAGAAAGTACGGTATGGAAATGTTGGTCTTGATAAATGTATTTTGCTTTAAGTATTGAGGTTGTCGGGATTATCGTTCGTTATAGCAAAGGTAGACTTCCATGTATTGAATGTGTGGTGGGTTGGTGTCTGGGTTCGCCCTACATACGCCCTATATATGAACATCATCAATATAATGGAAATATATCCGAGTTAGGCTTACGAGAAACTGATACGGTGGAACAACACTTAAAGTAAACCAATGTTGTTTGAATATTATCAAGTATGATGGGATGTAGGTTGGTTAAATAAGTATGAATACCTATAGTATGTGAATTGAATCTTTGTAAGACAGATGGTTTTGACAAAGAAAATGTTTGGGATATGGTTGTAGTCATATACGGCCAATTTTAAAGTGAAATGGTTCGAAGCACGGATGTGCCGTGTAGGGACCAGGTTTTGATTATGTTTTGAAAAATGGTTTTGATAAAAGAAGTAATAAGTTAGAAGTCACTTGGTAATGTAAAATCTAAAGGCTGTGGCTTCGTGATGAGGCGGAGATTTCCCGGGAAGGGAATGGTAATGAAGCGTGTTGTACAACGAAGCGGTGACGACCATAGGTGAGAAGGATCAGCTCATCCCTAAACTAACGCCAATTGTAGAAAGTTATATTCGAACGACTTATCACTTATTAAAGTCTTTTATGATGTTCTGAAAGGAGTCTAATATGATAAATATTTTGATAACATATTATGTTATAAAATTTATCGAAATGATATTTGATAAATGTTATGAAACATGGTTATAATGTTAAACGTTTTGTAAAGATGTTGGTTAACTATAAACTTAGAACTTACCAGCGTAAGCTGACGTTTTAAATATGCATATCAGATGCAGGCTAAACATCTAGATGCAAATGATGGATAAATAGCAAGGAGGCATCATGGACCTAGAGGCTAAGCTGGCATGTAGTTAGTGAAAAATGATGTAAATTATATTACATTTAATGTAATTAGCACTTTGGTTTAATATAAAGAAGTTTATTTTCCACTACTGTGTAATCTCTGTTTAAATCATTATGCTTATGTGTAAATCTAATGACGTGGCGAGCCCCTGGATTTGGGGTGTCACAGGTCAAGTCTTCCGGTGAATGGTTTCGTTGATCTAGATGTACAACATGCAATTGAACACCCAATACATGTCTATGTGCAAGTGGGCTGGCCCACACGTGAGAAGTGTAAGCATGCCTAATTTTCAATGTGGATGGGTCATTACACTCACCAGACGTAGCCCATTTATTATTTCTTTAGAATCTAACTTTGATTTCTAAAGAAAGGATTACATAAAAGCCAAATTCGAGATAGACTTGATCTCCAACTTCAGGTAAGAACCCTAATTTCAACTTAAACATTGACAACCTAAATAAATGCAGAAAACAGCTATTTAAACTAAACGTGAAGCAGGAATGGTTACTAATTTTGATTTTCCTTTATTTGAGTTTTGGCGACATACATCTATTGATAGATTTGGGTTCGTATCAATAATTCCAGCCCGGAAAATCGGATTGTCCTCAAGTTGAAAATCAGATAGTAATCAACTGTTTTGCCCTGGTTGACTTGCTCGATTTAGAGTGCCAAGCGATTAGCCATTCCTTCGGAGCTCGCTCAATTTTTGTATCTTGAACTGAAAGCAAATGAGAATGAATCCAGAGACCAAATTTCTAATCTTTAGGCTGGAACGTATCTAATGAAGTAGGGAGTTGACCGCGAGCCATCTTGAACTTCATAACATGGATGATCTAGTGGATGCAAGAGCATAGAAAGATCATTCGCCCAAATCCTTTGGGTGAAAACCTCGCATCCCTTTGTTTGGTCAAGTCTTCCGTTGAAAGGTTACGTTGATCCAGATCTACAACCTGCAATTGAACACCCAATAAATGTATATGTGCAAGTAGGCTGGCCCACACGCGAGAAGAGTAAGCGTTCCTAATTTTCAATTGGATGGGTCATTCCACTCACCAGATGTAGCCCATTTATTATTATTTTAGAATCTGACTTTGATTTCTAAAGAAACGATTATATAAATAGCCAAATTCGAGATAGGCTTGATCTCCAATTTTAGGTAAGAACCCTAATTTCAACTTAAACATATACAACCTAAACAAATGCAGAAAACAACTACTTAAACTAAAATTGAAGTAGGAACGGTTACTAATTTTGATTTTCCTTGATTTGATTTTTAGCGACATACATCTATTGATAGATCTGGGTTCATATCAATAATTCCATCCCAAAAAATCGAATTGTCCGCAAGTTGACAATCGGATAGTAATCAACTGTTTTGCCTGATTGACTTGCTCAATTCACAGTGCCAAGCGATTAGCCATTCCTTCAGAGCTCGATCAATTTTCGTATCTCGAAGTGAAAGCAAATGGGAATGAATCCGGAGACCAAATTTCCAATCTTTAGTAGTAGGCAAGAACGTATCTAATGAAGTAGGGAGTTAACCGCGAGCCATCTTGACGTTATAACATGGATAATCGTGGATGCAAGAGCATAGAAAGATCATTCGCCCAAAACCATCAGGTGAAACTTTGCATCCCTTTGTTTGGTCAAGTCTTCCGGCAGATCTACAACCTGCAATTAAACACCCAATACATGTCTATGTGCAAGTGGGCTGGCCCACACGTGAGAAGAGTAAGCGTTCCAAATTTTCAATGTGGATGGGTCATTCCACTTACCAGATGTAGCCCATTTATTATTTTTTTAGAATCTAACTTTGATTTCTAAAGAAACGATTACGTAAATAGCCAAATTCGAGATAGGCTTGATCTTGAATTTCAGGTAAGAACCCTAATTTCAACTTAAACATCGACAACCTAAACAACTGCAGAAAATAACTACTTAAACTAAACTTGAAGCGGGAACGGTTACTAATTTTGATTTTCCTTGATTTGAGTTTTGGTGCCAAACATCTATTGACAGATCTGGTTTCTTATCATATTGTTATTAAGTTATTGATTTGATTGATAAAAAGCTTGTTTAGAGTAAAATATTCTGACAACATTAATGTAATTTTTCTTGAATGTTTTAAATTTTTTGTAGTCAAACAAGATTTCAAACCTTTCTTCGTTAGTCCTTTTGCTATAGCATGTCAAACCAAACTGATGTACACCTCCTGAACCATTAAGTCACCGATATTGACATTCAGATCAAAATGTGGAAAATATTGGTCAGTACAATCGAGAGACATTTGGGTCTGTTTGATCCGGGTGGATCTGTACCCAATTGCAGCGGATGGGTATATACCTGGTGTGTTCAAATCAATCCACAAGGACCCATGATGCCGGTTGAAGATACCATGCAACATCAATCCCAGGTTCCCACCACCTCTAATTTCTATTTTATGTTTCCTATTTGTTCACTGCAATTTACTTTTATGTTTTACTATTTACTTTAATGTATTTCAATGGAGTTTAAAAATTCTCGACTGTGTTTCTCCTGTGGTTTATCCGGTTTCTATTTCCTATTGCTAATTGAAGAGTAGCATCTTGGATGGTGATATTTGGAACGTACATTGCCTGTTTTCTTGGATGGAAATGGATGGATTTAGAATTTAGATTTTATTCGTTGTTGTTGCCTCTTTATCTCTTTAGCCTCTTTATCTCTTTGAGATACGTGTAACGTCTGCCTCCGTCTCACCCCCTCAGAACCTACTTTATAGTGAGATTTCACTGGGTAGGTTTGTTTATATTTTATTCGTTGTTGTGTTTGGTTGTCTTTGAGAAGGAATTAGAACTCTCATATTTCAACCAAATCAAATTTAAAATCCTCTCATATTTCAAAGAATTTTGCAGGATATCGTATGTATGTTTTAAGTATCCACCACATACTACCCCCAACTGCTGCACCTACTAACACTGACGACGGCTTCCGCCGCCAACTGCCACATGCCGCCTATGTCGACACCAACTACTACCGCCCGCTACCAGCATTGCCCGTCGCCACTTCTTGTCCCTACCTCCCACCACCCGCCGCCATCTCCCGCTGCCGCCATCTGCCACCGATCCTCAAAGCCACCATTCCGCCAATAAATTTGTACTTTTCCAATTCCATATCAAAGACACCAATCGAACACTATTTGTATTTTCAAATGAATCTCATACAATCCAATTCAAATTCCAATTCCATTTTCAATAAATTTCGCGATCCAAGCGCACCCTTAGAGTTTAGCTGGTAACATTTTGTATTCTATACCTGGTTTAGGAAGCTCTTCAGGTACGAAATCAGGTGGTGTTTCGGTATCCTGTTTGACCCGTTGCTTATCTTTTTTTTTTTTTTTTTTTTTTTTTGTAAATACTACCCGTATTTACATCACAAACCGATAAGAAGATATTACAACTTTTTCTTTTTACTCCTTTAGTAGTATTTAAGATAGTTTATTATTGAAAGGTATCGTTGGAGATTTTGTCTTATTAAGAGAGAAGTTATACAAATTATTAAAAAGGGAAATTGTTAGTTTTTTTTAAAATTTTTTTAACAACAATGAATAATTTTACTTAAGAGGCTAGAGGGGAACTAACACCAAACCACCAAAACAATTTTCCCCAAATACAACTAAAACAAAATATAACTCCTGGAACATGTGAAGATAATAGAAATACACTAAAATACATGAATTAAAGTTACCAGCCACCAAGTTAACAAGAAGTTTAGGCCCTTTTGCATCTTTGGATAACACCACATGGATTCTTCTCCCATGAATCCCAATTGATCGACAAGGTGTTACATCTGAATTTAACTAACTGGAACGATTGGGTCTTAATTTCCACCATTAATCTATCCATTGACCACTTAACTTTGTTAATCCAATCGTTTCAAGTCTTCCATAATATCCAACAAGTACCTTATATGATGTGGGTATTTGTGACAACCGTCAATTTTCCAGGTCCGCTTTTGACTTATCTTGTACGTGCATTTATACGTATTATATTATATAAGTGAACTATGATCTTAATTGCTTATATATTTAAATATGTGCACACATGCTAACTACACCATCAACTAACTTGTTGACATTCAACTACATAAGTAACCACCACTAGTTACATAGAAGATCTTGCAAGTACACACAATCAAATAAAAAAATAGGAACCCATGCTTACAATCTTGACCAATCTACCATAAGTATGGAAATCCTTACAAGACTTCATTCACCACACCACATCACTTCACCACCTTTCTTTCTCCCCTCTCCCTTGAGTTCGGCCGAAGCCCCCCATCCTCTCTCCCTTTTGATTTTTGTTCTTCAATCTTTAAGAATCATCACCTTAAAGCCTTCTTTGATCATAACAAACAACCATGGCAGCTCTTTTTCTTACTTTTTCTCACAAGAGTATCAACCATTTGGAGTTCTAGCAACTTTGTTCAAGTCTCTTAGTGCTTTGTTGGAAAGAGTTCAAGTATGAAAGATTTGGTGTTCAACCCTCCTCATAATCTTCTTGTATTCTAGGTTGGAGTGGGAGTAATCTCTAACCCTCATTTCTTTTATAACTCTTAGATTTATTTGTCTAAAAATATCAAGAAACAAAGTTTAAAAGTTCAGAAACCATAAAATATATAAAAGTTCTAAAACAAACTTTAAATTATAAAGTTTTGTAAACAACAAGGAAAAGATTAAAGTGAATGGCTAACAAATGAACCAAATATGAGCAAAGTCATGGAAGAATGGTTAAAAAGCTAAAGAACTAGTTAAAATACATAAACTACACAAAATAATACATTTTAAAAGTGGCGATTATGTCAAAATGGAAAATGAGGCTAGGATTGGATTTTGAACACGGAATTTTAGTATGATGTGAGAAGTAGATAAAATAGGAAGACTGCAAAATTTGAGCTCATTTGGTCTCGTGGATATTTTTGTAAAAATTATTTTGTACACAAAAATTTTAAAACGAGCACTTGTGGTTAACCTACTTAGACACCGAATTAGAACACGAAATGTTTATATGTCATGATTTGTATGAAAACTGGAAAGACTGGAAATTTTCATAACATTTGGACTTGTGGAACTATTACTAGAAATTATTTAGTAAAAATATACAAAAACCGGTTATGCAGCCGACGGGTATTTAAACTTCTTCAAAAATTCCCAAAACATTTCAGATGCCTTAGAATACCTATAAGAGAATCCTGTTAAAATTTTATAGTTTTTGGACAAGTAGAACTATGTTTTCAAAAATCACACCATTTAATAGATCAAAAATGGAAAATTTGAGAAAATGAATTTTTGGAAGTCCAAGAAAATTACAGTAGCCTTATAATGTTAAAAATAAGCTTTCCTAAAAATTTCAAATTTTTCTGTAGCGTTTAAGTATTATCTCTATTTTCTTATATTAAAATAATAGTAAATAATAGCTATTTAATAGGAAAACTATTTCTGGTTTGAGATAATGCACCAAAATTTAACAGTAATTATTAGGCACTGAAAAAGACTTAGGATAAAAAAATTTAGACTGTTATGAGGTGTTTAACTATTATTCCTAATTAAAACGAGAATATAAATCAATAGGAAAAGTAGTTGTACTTTGAGAAAACTCACCAAATTTTTACAGAGACTTTTAATTAGTTAAAAACACTTTTAAAATAAATTTTGTGCAATTTGGAGTTAAGGAATTATGTCTTGTATTTTTAATTAATAAATAATAATATAAAAATACAAAAGTCACAAAATATTCCAAAACGAACTTAACATTTGGAACGGGATCAAATATTGGTCCTAAACAATAGAAAATAATATTCTAAAAGTTAAATTGACGAGACCTGACACTCGGTGAAATCGGAATCAAACCACGGGCCGGTACCGATCCGATAAGCGGTAAAACGCGCAACCGACAACCGAACTATGACTTACACATAAATGTGAACTATTATACACATAAATAAATGAATAAGAACAGAATCTAATGAACTTAATGATGAGAACT
>WOUH02015827.1:0-15545 GCA_009936405.2 Stevia rebaudiana
CGTAATAACGTCTCTCGAGCGTCTCCGATATGATCCGAACCGAGTAGAACCTCCCCTAGTATCCTAAGAGTGTTTACGGGTGTTTGTGAGAAGTCGGGATTAGAGAAAAAGGTGTGAAACAGAATGAACCGGAGCTTGGTATTTATAGCTTTCGGCTGCCGATCCCATGCGCCATGCGCCGCCCGGCCCTCTCCCCTTGCGCGACGCGCGTAGCCGGCGGTGGCGTGGTCCTCTCCTGCGATGCCACGTGTCGCTGACTTATTGATCCTGGTCGTGCCACGTGGCAGTAGTTTTGCCATGCGTGATCTAGCTGCTGACTCAGCATGGTCGGTGACACGTGTCACCCTCTTGTTAAGCTTGATTGGTTCACTTTGTTTTCGCGTTTCCCGCTTCGTTCGGACTCAGTTTCGTGTGCGGTTTTCGCCTACGTTCATGATTTTCAATTTCCTATCTAACCCCATTGGTTTCACCTTCTAAAGAGGTACTAAGATTTGGGATCTATCAGGCGCTTCATCGTTTTACGTGTATCTTCCGAACCGTCGCTCAAATCAAAATTCCGCATACACTCGAACGTTTCTAAATACTTATACGAGTATGATAAAAGCGTTTATATCATATTAGCACTTAGTTAAACTAAGGTACCGTCAGAATTACTAAGGTTCTTAATTCGGGAATCTAATCGGAAGAATGCTACTTAACAGATGGAATGTTGATTTAATTCTCATAATTACAACATCCAAAATTCGGGGCGTTACATCTTCCTGGTGGGGGGTCCGTATATCTACACACCATAATTTCATAGGCTTCTTCAACAACTCATGAATCAAGATGTAACACACGTTTATTAACGAAATTCGAAGAATAACCCAGAAAAATACCATTAACAATTTTTGGTTCAAATTTTGGTGTGCTAATCTTCATATATGTACACGGGGCTCCAAATAGTTCAAGAAATTTAAGATTCGGTTTTCTTCCTTTTAATAATTCATAACAAATCTTTATATGCTTTTTCACAGTGAGAACCGATTGAGAGTGTAACATGTAGTATTAACAGCTTCAGCCCAGAATGTGATTAACAATTTTGAGTCAGCCAGCATTGTTCGAGCAGATTCAATTAGTGTACGATTCTTACGTTCTGCAACACCATTTTGTTGCATTGTATATGGTGCACTAAACTAATGAGTAATTCCATTTCGTTCATAGAAAGTCTACAAATTATGATTTTTAAATTATGTTCCATTGTGACTCCGAATAATTCTAATTTTTAGATTAAATTCTCGTTCCAGTTTAAGAAATAGAACCTTCAGAATCTCTGCAGTCTCGATTTTTGTTCCTAAGAAGAATACCCAAAAAAATTTGGAAAAATCATCAGTAACTACCAAAGCAAAAGACTTTCCACCAATACTCCAAACATGAATTTGACCAAACAAGTCCATATGTAACATATGCAAAGGAGTATTAATGGAATTGACCATCTTTGGCATGTGTGAGAGACGATGTTGTTTTCCTTGATGACAAGAAATACAACCATCATTTAACGCAAAAGTTTGTAATGGAACACCTTCAACTAGATTATTTTTAATTAAAAAAATTCACTTTTCTTAGGTGAACATGTCACATACGACGTTGACAAGAAATGGTGTCTTTTTCAATGGCTTTTGAGAACAAACATGTAATTGAACTAACACTAACGACATAATTCATATCAAGTTGGTATGTATTATGTCTTCTAGGTGCCTGAACTACAATCCAATCTGGAGGAATGACAACATCTTGTTTGAGAATGTAGCATGCCCTTTTATCAAACAACACTGGATGATCTTTATCGCACACTTGTGAAACACTAAGAAAGTTATGTTTAAGTTGTTCGGCATAACTCAAGTGCTCAAAACTGATCTTCTGATTTGCCAAAATCCCTTCTTTAGTAATGAAACCTCCAAAACTTCATGCAAACTTCAGACCTCCATTATCCTTTAAATGTTTTGTAATAAATGCAAGTTCCTAGTCATGTGACATGAGCATCCACTGTCAAGATACCATATCTTATATGTAGATCCCTACATAGATATTACACGAAAGAAAACATTAGTTTATTCAGAAGTACATTCCTTTTCAACTTTGGATCTCCAAACAAGACTGGGTTTTTGACGAAAAACAATCTATTTTGTGGAATTATCATTTTTGATTTTGAAGAAGATTGTGATGTTAAAGTTTGAGATACGCTATCTAATTGACTATCATCATACATAAATGCATAATCATCAACTAAATCATTAAAAACATTAAGCACATTAGAATCACATGAAACGTACAATTCATTGAAATCAACTAGAATATGATTTTCAATTGGAATATTAGTGTCTTTTACAACTTTCTCATCACTAATATCAATGTCTTCAATTAAAATAGATTGATTACTATCAACCTTATTAACACATTTATTATCAAGAAAGAATGTAGAAACAACTTTCATCAACACATAATTTTTGTCCACACAAACTTTTACACTATCTTCAGACCCTGACACCAACACCACACTCTTCTTCCCCTACTCCTACAACAAATTCACTAGAAAACCATAAACATTAGCAACAAAAGGTTTGGTTGGGTCCACTACCTTTTGAGATTTAATCTCATAATGAGTAATAATTGGATTATCCGGTAACTTGTTATAATTATGGTTATATGGTGGAGAAACTTCATGATAACCTTTTATCATTTGGAGATTTGTGATTTTCAATAATGTGCTCTAATGCATCTTATGAACTTATCATACTTCGATTTTATTTTGAAGTTTAATAATCTCACATTCTACATTAGCCATTTTCCATTAGTTTGATCCATTTCTTTATAAATGTGGATGATATTATCTTCTTGATCAGATGATTTTAATTTTAAAGAATTTATGTCTTTAAGATGTGTATCTATTTTTGTTTTATAAATCTTTTCATTCTTTGAAAATTCTTTATTTTGTGCTTCAAGACATGTAACATCATCCAACAATGATTGGTTATGATCACTTAACATATCCAGTTTAGCTGCATAAGAACAACATTTTAAGCATTTTGGTATGAATTTAGAAGTTGAAAATTTTACCTTTCTCCCAGTCTCTTATGCCATAAACGCCACATGTTCTTCAATCTCCTCATTCAAGATTACTTCATGAACATGATCATTCCAATATGTTCCATCAGTTATGTCTTCAACAAATAAAGCAGTAGCTAGTACTTGCTTTATCTTTGGAATTACTTAGTGGATCAAATTTTTCGATCTTTTTTTTGACAAATCAAACTATTTCTTCCTTCAGTTCACAATCCCTTGCAAAATGCCCCATATCACCACAATGATAGCATTTAACCTTTTTCATAGAAAATCCTAATTTTTTCTTAGAATTTCCTTTAATCTCTGTACGTCTAGTTCATTGAAGGAATCGTTTGGTTCTTCCAGCAAGCATTGCAAATTGCCATTGTATATCTCCTCCAAATCATTTGGATCCAACTGATCCATGTCTTCATCAATTAAATGCTTAGCATCATTAATAAACAATGCATCATAAGAGTTAACGAATTGCATAAAGAATGCAAATTGATCTTGTGTAACTTTGATATTCTTCTATTGAGTTTCATAATTGCTTTTTCCAGCGTTTGAAATAAGACACACCTCAACATCAAAACTTTCAGATTTACTCAACGAGACATCTGATTTAGATAGAAAAGCAATTGATTCAGAAACAGGAGATGCATGTGTAAACTTGGATTTTGAACAGAAAATTCCGCTTCCGCTTTCTTCTTTTGCATATCTAAATCATATGATTGAAGTTTTGCAATAAGAGTATCGAGTTCTATGTTTGACAAATCAGTGTTTTCACGGGTCATCATCGCATACATCTCCCATGATTCAGGGAGTGCATCTAGCAATTTTTCATTCATATCATCAAATTTCACCTCATGATCAAGCGAAAACAATTCTCCCAAAAGAAGTGTAAACCTCGTGGTTCTTCAAAAGTTTCATTATCTTGACACTTGAACAAATCAAACTTTTTACGTCACAAGGTACGTTTACTCTTTTTGAGTTGATCACTTCCTTCATATCGTTTGGCTAAGGCATCCCAGAATGCTTTCGATTTTCTATGAACTTTAAAGGATTGATGAATCTCTTTAGTAAGTGCCATTGTCAACAAAGCATAAGTCTTCTTTTCTAGATCATACTCTTTCTTTTCTTCTTCAATGAGACGAGATACATTCTTTATAAGTCCATTCAACAGTGGTTGTTCGTAACCTTCTTCAATTGGAATCATAATGCTTGGATTCACATATGATAAAAAGGATTCAACTTTAAACTCCATCGAATAATCCACAAGTGACGTAAGCTAAGGAGGCTTAATCATCGTACCCGTTTCATTCTCACCGATAAGAGCTGATAATCCGGATGAATTAGACATCGTCAGAAAATCCAAATTTCAAACTGGATTGATTTCGAATTTACTAGCAGTTTCGAAGTTAAATTTGTAACTTGAATAACTTCGAATTTTACCAGTTTTGAACCCGAACAATTTCGAAATTTTTATCACTAAGTTCGAACAAGTTAAATAAGAACATGAATAACTTTGAAATTGATCAGTTTCGAACTCGAACAATTTAAAACTTGAACAAATTTGAAAATAATCACAATTTGATCAATTTTGAAATTTTGGTGCTGAACTTTTTTTGAATCTTTCAACCTTCAAGATTTTGGTGGGAATAACTTCAAATCTTCAAGATTTGGAGGGAACAACTTCGAGAATCATGCACCTCATGCAAACTCACCATTCTCTTCTCAATCTAAATCTTTAATCTTCAAATTAAGCAAAATGTAGATTCAATCACATCTAATCCATCAAGATCAATTCAAATTCATAAATTTGAAATATAATCACCATCTTGATCAAATCTTTTTTTTTAACTTTTGAGAAAAAAGTGTAAAGACTTTAAAATGTTCAAATCTTCAATCATTCATAATGCAATTGACACAAAAACGCTTGATCTTAGAACCTAATGCTCTGATACCACTTGTAGGTCCTTGAATCCGTATGTATCTCACTAAGATCAATACAACGATTACGTGCGGAATACATAATCAAGTACTCACGCATCCAATCAATCACACAAGAATGTAAAACAAGATGAAGATGAAGAGAACACAAGAACAAACTCCAAAATATTGAATTTCATTAATTGATTTGATGTGAGAGTTACAATTGATCAGAATGAAAAACATTACATGCAAATACAATAAGAAAACTATTAATACTAAACAGATTCAAAATTTTCAAATCTGATTAATTTCGAAATATATAATAAGTTCGAATAACTTCGAACTTATTAAATGATTTCAAAATTAATCAAGTTCGAAATATTTCAAACTTGTTAAGTTCGAACTATTTCGAACTTAATCATATTATTAATTTCGAAATTAATAATTATGATTATTAATTCTATCTACTAATCCTAACTAAATAATTTAATAAAGTATAATTTCATTATATCAAACATTCAATTACATATTACTATTTTAGAAACAAAACACAAAATCTTCTGTAATCTCCGAGTATTTGATATTTCTATGTTCCAACAATATGTTTTTTAAAATCATATAGAGTCATTGGGTATGACCAATGACTCGGATCATGTCCAGTCTAGCGATGCTCACGCCCCCACTTGCGGTGGTAGCAAGGGTGGGTATTTGGGGGTGTGACATAACAGGTTAAAGAATGAAGCTGTGTGACAATTTAGGAAGCATGTACCTAGATTAATAATTAGCATTTATGCTCAATCGTTTGAATGTATTTCCCTTTGAATAATGTAATTTGACTTATTGAGATCAATGAATTAAAAGGCTTTGCATGCTAATCATATTGTAACACTAATGGCACGTATGATGAGCAATCGTATCATGCTCCAACGATTCCGTCGTCGGTTGGGGTGTGACAGTTAGGCATAGCGTCATGCAGTTTTTAGAGCCAGATGTCGTCTCGTTTGCCCTTGATAGGTGAGTTTACGAGATGTCTGCATCATATTTTGCCACAGCTCTGGGGTTCTACACGACATTCGAGATCTCTTCACCCGGTTTGTCACGTCTGCGAGGGATCGTGAGGAGCTCATATCCGATCATGAGAAAGTAGATCAGTTGGATGTTTTCTGCCTCTTGTACATTGTTGGCAGCTATCAGGCCAACCTGGTTACCGTTTTTCTTGCTTCTCTTTCTCGTCCTTGTGGAACAGGTAGCCAGGTTAGATTAGGATTAGGACTGTACATAGCTAGCTTAGCAGAGCACTTAGGCGTTTTTGCTAGATATCGCGAAGTGTTTTTGACTCCCATTCCACCGACCATCTATCCAATTTATTAGATCTTAGGAAGGAGGGGATTATGGGCTGGGATGATTCTCCAACTTTTGTTTTATACGTGCGGGTCCTCAAGTACCACTGCCCGTCAGTACCACTGTTGCAAAGCTTATCTAGATGGTGGCGCCGAACATGCGACATCGAGTCATACAACCTTTGCTCAAGCGCCTCGATCTGTAGCACACATTTCGTAATATTCCTCCTAGAGAGCCAATTTCTCACCAAGAGGCTCAGCTCGAGTGGATGAGGACATCTATTACTACTCTTCACATGGGGATGTCACTTATTATGAGTCATTTAAGCATCCAGATCACCTCATATTTTGCGCTTCCTGAGTACCTGATTCCTCCTCCGACACGAGGATCTACAGATCAGGCGGGACCTTCATGGACAACGGACGAAAATGACGAGGGTGATGACGAGTGAGGATCTACACCCCCCGAGCTGTATTTATGGTTTATTATCCGGTTTAATATATATATATATATATTTACATTTATTGGGCCGGGTTATTATTTCTTCCCAGGTTATTATAATTCATCCAATCTTTAGAAACCATTTCCAATCAAATGTTCAATTTCGTGATTCGTATTCATGATTGTTAGATTCTAGTTACCTAGGTAAAAATGTTTCCAATATTAGATAACCACCAACTTGCTAGTTTGTTTGTTTTGTTTCTAGTTTAATAATCAATTTAACTTATTAGAAAATACCTAAAATATCCTCCAATAATGAATTTAAGTAAATTAGGTTAATTAGTTGTCAATTAAGAGTCTTTGAGTCGACCCCGGTCTTACCCCATTACTACACCGCGACCGGTACATTTGTCATAGCGTGTGGATAGTTTTGTTTAAGATTGAGTCTATATATTGTTTAACTTAGTTTTGTTTTCGTCAGACTATTCCACGCATCACCAAAACCATGTGTGGCCGATCACGAGAAAAGAAAAGTCAACTATAGTCAAGCACAACCTGAAAGCACCTATACTTGAAACCCTTATTGGAAACGTCGTCTTATTGCTCATGGAAGCTTCTAATTTGAGACAAAGTGTGCATAAGAAAAAGGACACAGATTTGAACAAATGGAAGTCACACGCTCATCAAAATCTTTAAAAAGGCATATTTGAAGAGAATGAAAATGAATCAATTAGGGATTATAATCCGAAACTGGAAGTCAAACTTGGCAAGAGAGAGAGGAGTAAATCTAAAATGAGGGTTCAAAGAATTAGACCGGAAGACATAGGCAAGAAAACAACAATCCTAACGGATTTAATAAGCGGACACATGTTCCTCAAATGTTGATTTCTTAGATAGTGCGATAAAGGGAGAAGTTGCACGGACCTGAGCAGGGAAGAGAGTTTATGGATTTTGGTGAAGGGTGCTAATTGAGCCTGCACTTTGATAAGTGTCATTTAGACTTTAAATTAGTTGTCCAGCCTTGAGACGTTCAAAAAGATAGTAAAGATATAGATTCAATTCATTACAATTAACATGTGGAGAAGTTAATTAACACTCTTCTCCACTTTTGGTATATTGCTTTTATTATGAACTAGGTTCTCAACCCATGTATTGCACACGTTTAATACATTGGTTGAATAATTTAAAGTTGTTATAATAAGTATTTGTCTCACCTATTGAATGTCATACATATATTTGTTTAAAATTATATTTTTCTAAATTCTTATTTCATATTCCTATTATTATTTAAATATTTTTTTATTATTCTTTTTCCGTTTGTTTATTTTGTTTTATAATCTAGCTTGCTTTTATATGTTATGATATGACATTATTATAATATTTTTTAACGGCTAATTCTGTTTTATTGGGTTTTATTGGACAAGATTGACTTACAACCTTTTTATAGGATGTCTCTTATCTTACTTAACATTATTAAGTTTAAAGTTTTGAGAAATTAGATTATTTATCATACTTAACTTAATTTATATTTTTATTTTTGAAACAATTAAATACAGAAAGACGAAAATATTTTTCAATAAATAAATAACTGTTATTTTTATTTTGAAAATACAATGTCATAATAAGTAAATCGTTTCATTATTTTTTTAATATAATTGTTTATTATTTAGTATTAGAAACATTAAATATGTGAGATGCGAGAAAATCATAATTTAACTTCATCAAAAGTCGACACGTGTCATACAAAGTTATGGTCAAAGTAGAGTGATATGTAAGCATCCTTACATCTATGTGTAGAAATAGAGAGGCATAGCTTTCAATTAGACCCCCGACTCATGATGTCTGATTAACCGATCAAATCAAAGCTTTTAACGTTATTTTCACAAAAATAAGTAAAATAACATTAAAATTAGTGTAATTTTACTTTTACATCTTGAGAGTCACATATATATATATATTATATGCGTGTATGGTGATATTCTTTTTATAAATGTATATATAAATAAAATCTTGCATCAAACCATCAAAGTGGAAGGTGACCTTAAATGATACTTCTATCTTAATTTGCAAGGGAAGCCTTCTTTGCCAACCAAAGCATCTTCATTTTTATTACCAACAAACAAATACTATTTTGTTTGAAATATTATTCGGGAGAGCTTATAAAAATATTTAACGTCATTATTAGTTAAGAATTAAGTCATCCAACTCTATACAAAGTGATGATTTTATAAATACATATACAATTAATTTACTTATTCGTGTTATTGAATTTGTACTCTCTTTTTTTTAACACCATAGGATATAGACACCGATAGCCGGACGATGTAGCTAAAGGTCGATTTCTGGACCTCAGTGAAATCGTACTCCCCAAATAAGTAGGAACCGGATGAAATCTATAACCCTCCTCAGGTTTGAACCGGTGATCTCTATCCGATGTGCACTTTCTCCATATCATTGGAAATATTGCTATGTTATGTATTTTTGGGTTCTTGTGAGACGTTGGGAGGCCACTCACATCAGCTCTAACAAACCACCGAGGGAGTGGTGTTTATATGACTATGATCGAGTAAGTGAGAAGTGAAGGATGTCAATCAATTTCTAAGGATTCTCACTATGGTGATCTCTCTCAAGAAGCCACTCGTAACCCACTTATAGACAGGAATAATGGTGTTTCAGTGTGACTCAGGTGTCACGTTGGCTCTCACGGGTGTTTTCACGAACTATACCACATGCCATATATATATCAATAATAGCTATCTACGCTACAATACACAGTATGGTTTTTCACATATTGTGTTTCTTTGAATTCATATCCGCGTTTCTTAGAAGGATTTAATCAACTTTTTTTTCTGTTTTTTCATTTATTTATGTATGATGCAGTATGCTGGTAATTCGTATATTGTTTCTTAAAATGATTTCATCTAGTTTTCATTTAGTTTTTTCATTTGTTTATGTATACTGCATATATAAAAAAAATTTAGAACCGTTATTTTTTTATGTTTCTAATATAGTAATATTAAATTAAACTCAAATTAAAAGTTGAAATATTCGTGACCTTATGATGTAATCTTAATGCAAAAATAACAACGCTTGAAAAAGTTATACACATCTAAAAATGAATTTTTTTGTTGTTGCATGAAAAATGAGTTCTCTCTTATCTTAAACGTTTTCATAGCGAATATCTATATCTATATCTATACTATATAATAAAAGATGGTTTTGATATCCCACATTTCACTTATTCTTACAATTTTTTCCCTCATTTCTCTCCTATTAAATTCTAATACCCACTTAATTTATTAATTGATATGCAAAATAAATATATTATTAATCAAATTAATTTAATATTAAATTAATTATGAACTCTTTATTTAATTATTTTAGATACTAATTATTTTTTATGATTAATATGTAAAAACTCACATATTTAATGTTTTTTTAATGATTTGAGTAGTAAAAAAGTATGTAAAAATGTAGGGTAGCAAACAAATCTAAGTTTTATTTTTTTGTTTGTATATATCTATTAAAATGTATTTAAAAACTAAGTATACTTTAACTAAATCAATATTTTTAATTACATCAAAAAATTCATACCCAGTTCTGAAAAAAAAAAGCTTTAAAATCAATTTAGAATAATATATAAATGTTACGTCAAAGTTTTTCTTAAATAAATATTTTAACGACTATAAGTGTTAATTAACTGCAGTATCTGTGATTAATTTGTGTTATACGCAAGTTTAATCAACTAATCCAATAAATATTATTTTTTTAAATATAAATATTTTAAGTAAATAACATTATATTTATTAAGCTCATCCAATACTTAGATTAAAAGATATTTGGTTTGGTTTCTTCATAATCCATCATATGAATGGGTGTTCAGTGGAGGCGGTAGCTATGAAAGGTTTGGTAGATACGTGAAGAATAAATTGAAGCTAGTGATTCTGTTCTTAAATGGATCATTCCTTTGAGTAAGCTACAAGTTTTCAAAAAATAGATTAATTTTTGTTTTCTTTACTTTAATAAGTTGAGATAAATATTACTAACTATAAAAAACACGAGTTATGAATAGCATAGGGCAAGGTTGCGGGAAGAGTTTCATAACTAGGCGAGAGTCCTTCACTACACTCATCGAAGAGAATGGATCATCTCCAATCGAGTTTAAGGTCTTATTCCCTTATTAGTATAGTAGCCACATGTTGTACAAGTGTTTGGTGTCTTTTTTGTTTTAAAACTTGAATAATAATACAAATTAAATGGACTTGTAATAAAAGATATAGATACATACGTGTCTTTTCATTTTTTTAGTTTCTTTGAATAATAAGAATAAATTAAATCAATCATGTGGGGTGTTTTATTGGGCTTTATACATGTACTTTCTAATTGTGTTTATTTCTTCTTTTATTTTATTTTTTCTAAAAGTTGATTCTTCTATACCTGGTTCTATATATGTAACGTATACACTAATGTCAGTATCTGTTGTAAAATTCGGAATTGGATCTTCTGAAGACGTGTAAATCACTATCAGATCAAATAATTGGAGTGTATACCAATATTCAATAGGATAAAATCAGAATCAAGAATTAAGTATGCGAATTTGTTCTGTGATTTTTCTCTGGAAATTCGACGAGAATTCGTTTTCTAATCGATTATCGATCTAAAAACTGATTGTCGATAACTGCTGGGGCAGTTTTGACCAAATTACAAGTTTGGTTCCTCAAGTTCAAAATAACGCATTTTCATCCGAAACAGATTTTCTAATGGGATTTCAATAAAGGGCTTTGTCCGAAATAAAAAATTTCCAAACTGACCAGGCAGCTCGACCCAGCCAGGGGCTCTGCCCATTGGACCCCGCCAGGGGCTGCCGCCCCTTGGACCTCGCTTTCTCGGGGGCGCTGCCCCCGAACCCCTGTTAGTCGCGATGACATTCAAAGAAGCATGCACTCTTATTTGAATGTCATACGCAATCTCTAATT
Source organism: Stevia rebaudiana (assembly GCA_009936405.2). Classification (NCBI taxonomy): domain Eukaryota; kingdom Viridiplantae; phylum Streptophyta; class Magnoliopsida; order Asterales; family Asteraceae; genus Stevia; species Stevia rebaudiana. The sequence continues at coordinate 11,772 of WOUH02015827.1, forward strand.
ATAATAAAATATCGAACAGTATCAACGGTAGCATGTAAAAAAAACGGTAGCATTTTTTATATTATTTTTTACCAAACTAATAAATAACTTTTCACATGAAAATATGAAATACAAAAACAATTGCCCACCTAGTGCCAGTGACGTTTGCTTCTTTCGCAGGCGAGCCCACTAGGGGACGACTTCTAATTTTGCTTTCCAATGGTCTTCACTATTGGTCTTTTTATTAAGTTTTTAGTTTTTTTTTTATATTTTAATGTTTATAATTAATTTAGGCTATATGTAGTTTTCCATCTATAGATATAAAGTGTAGTAATTATTTATTTCTTAATATTGTTGCGACACTTTGTGTTTGGATATATATTTTATTCGAAAGGAAGTCGGTTCTAATAATAACCTAATTTTTTTAAAATTTGAAATATATCGTTGTGGCTTTCTTGTTTTTATTCATGTTTCTATATAAATTTTACAACCCATATCTTACTATCTTACTATACTAATAAAGCAAGGTTTTACATATCACATGACATTCATTGGAGCCATGTTTGCCTCTGCGTCAATTTTCATTTTTCAAAGATCCATGAGTCATTTTAAAACCAATATTATAATTCATTATTTACTAAAATAACAAATACACGCCTAAAATATATAAATCAATTTAATATGTATTTATTATCATTAAACTACCAAATATATCAATTCCTTACATAGATTAATTCCGTTTTTTTTAATTTATGTTATATGTACCTTTTTATTAATATGATTTACAAATATTAAAAAGAAACTTATTATTGTTAACTGTAATTTAGTTCCTAGGATAATTGAAAAAATCTAAAAAGTTTGTTACATTTTCTTTGATTTTTCTCTAAAAATTATACATCTATTTAATTTGTATAGTTATCAAAATTGTTATAAATTTTGTATATCAATTATTTAATTATCCTCGAATTTTATTTTTTAAACGTTTTTGAGACAATATGTAGTTTTGACTTTATTCTTTAATTTTATAATGTTATACAAATGTATTATTTTTTATTTTGCTTAATAATCTTGGTATTGTATGCGATTTTTATGTCTCAAAACATTCATATATTCCAAAAACAAACATGAAAGATAAAACTCTATATCTACAAGATCAAATGTTCAATCTTCATCTATATTGGGCATTCAAAGAACTTCGTTACCTAACACGTCGAATTGTATGAATAAAATATTATATTTTGTTTTGATATTTTAATATAAATAATTATTAACTTTTTTTTGCTTATTTAGGACATCCATATAACTCCGTTGTCTAATAATAAAATGGTATTAATCAAGTTACATTTTTGTAAGACTAATTATTGTTTTAATAAGTCACTAAGATATATGTTTTATCGTTTTAACATTGTTCAACGATTTATAATTCAAACATTGTGTCTAACAATGCTTTTGTAGCCTGACAAGCCAGAAAACTGTATTTTGACAATATTAGATCTTAGTCAATACCAAATGCATCAATTATTGTTTTGCTACTATTTAGATTGTTTTTGTTACTTTCTTTTAAAATAATCTTTTATTTAGTCAACTCATTTTATTTTTTACATTTAAAATACAATTATGAATGATCTTATGTTTACATTTCTAATACTCGTTTAATTAGCGAGGAGTTGTCTTATGATATTACGAGCTTCGGAAATGAATGTTATACATTCATATCTTCGTTCACAAAAGAACAACATTTTTTTATCAAAAAAGCAGTTGATAGCAATAATGGTAATGTCTTTTTTTATAAGGTTCATATACCCACTATCACTATCTACAGAGTTGGGAAAACAGTTTTATGGAGACATTATCTACATACATACGATCTAATAGACACTTCTTTGTTATTGCCGGGTGGTCGTACATCACATTCTGATATTCATATTCCTATGAACCTTACTGAAGATTCTTTGTGCTACATAAAACCATCCAGTGATACTACTCATTTGTTAAAGGAGACAAAGTTGATTATATGGTATGAAGCACCAATGACTCATAAACATGTATTTGAAGCGCTTAATAAATCAATGAGAGATATCAAGGTTTCATGCCCTTCAAAACGAGGGATATAATTTTGAGGCAAGATAATTGTTTTTGGTGGTAATTTTAGAATTCTTCAACTCGTAAAAAATGTAACCAGGGAAGAAATTGTACATGCTGATTTTAGATCTTCAAACATATAGAGTAATTGCATTGTTCTTATGTTAGCAAAAAAACAACACAAGGTTAATAGTATGAAATCAATTATCTGATTAAAAAAAACATAATGCTTTGCAAAATGGCTATTGGATTTGGGTGAGGAAAATATTAGAGATATTAATGATGTCGAGTCAATAATTGGAATTCTAAATTATTTGTTAATTAATGACTTAGCTGATCTGTTGTCGTGTTTAATAGATTTTGTTTATCCGTGGATACTCCAAAATTTGAAACATCTAGAATTGTTTAGCAACAAATAAATTCTTGCACAAAAGAATAAATTTGTTTAATAAATAAACGATCTTTTGCTCTCAGTTTCTTAGGGGATGAAAAATAATACATTAGCTTCAATATAATTTGTCAAACAAACAACTCAATGAAGGGGTACAAGCATGTTTATACTAACCTGGTGTACTAAATGATCTTAAATTTCAGGATCTTCAAATCATAAATTAATACTTAAAGTCGGCGTTCCAGTGATGCTACTTAGAAAGATTGATCAACAATATTGTTTGTGTAATGGTACTAGACTCAAGATAATTTTACCTGGTAAGCGTGTAACTGAAGCATAAATCATATCGGGGGTAATACTGACTTACAAATATTCATACCAAGAACCAATTAGAAATACCTTATGACAAAAAGATTTCAATTAAATTTCAAAGAAGACAGTTTCCTCTATCAGTTTGTTTTGCTATTTCAATTAATAAAGCCAAAGCCAATCTCTTTCAAATATTGATATATATCTTAAAGAACCTGTTTTCTCGCATAGACAAATATATGTAACACCTTTCTAGGGTTAAAATCAGATATGAAATTAAATTATTAATACTAGATAAAGATGGTAGAAGTAAAAGTAAAACTTCAAATTTGATGTACAAAGAAGTTTTTCACATTTGTAAACTACTTGATTCTTTGGATGAAATTTTTTTATAATCAATGTTTGACATTATTTGAATGATTCATTTTTTTGTAACTTTTTAGCATATATTTGTTATAAACCACCTGTGTTATACACGGGTTATAAGCTAGTAGCCATATATAACACTGCCTCTTCCCCTAAATTTGTTAAACATGAACGCCATCTTATTTATTGCTTCACATGTATCATGTATTTAACCTGAGCTACAAAAATATATAATTTTTCGTCACACGTTCAAGCATTGACAAACTCATATCATCCATTGAGTAATAATATGTTACACCTAATATCACATATATAACAAGAAAGTATGATTCGTCGTAAATTGCATAATTTAAGTTGTATACCGCATAATTGTCTCTTAGTTATTATGTTTTTGTTCTTCATCCTTGAGCATCGTAATTGTGTATTGGTGTTTTCTTACAATTGGGTTCTAAAATCAGAAATGTTTAATCCTGATTTACCCTTCTTATTCTTAAGCAACCTTCTTTAATTTCCATTTATTACCCTTCTTACCAATGGTACTAAGGCTATCCGGTATACCGGGTTGTATGAGGCTGTATTGACTGCCACGCAGGAGAGAGAAAGAGTAAAGTGGGTGAGTAAAATGGTGGAAATGCATGGGCTGTATG